>MU966763.1:0-17385 GCA_036418165.1 Cooperia oncophora
CAACTACAGTTGGCGCAGCAGCCGCAGCTGTGAATGCACATTAGACGTGGTTACGGTAGCAGCAGTCCGTACGCAATTGCACGGCGTGATTGCTGGTATTTATATATAACATCCCTTTTTCGTATCATCCACTGCGACCTTTCAGCTAGTTCAAAATCGGAAGCCTTCTAAAGTCTCTAATTTGTCTGTGAATATGTGGTTTTTACAAAGAATATTAGATTTTCAGGTTCAGATACTTCGAAACATTTGGTTGCTCATAACGACACTGTTTTAGTTTTTAAATAGCCAGAGGTGAGTTCATGTAATTTTTCGTTCTGAGTTTTTCACGAGGTTGTCATATTCACCTTTTTTGCTAAAGAGTGGGAAATTAGACGCCGCTAAATCTACCCCGGAAAAATTTGGGGACGGGTTTTCCGCCGGTTCCGGTTTGGACTGGAAGGTGCAGGCATTTAGAAACCCGGATGGGCGTGGCCACAGGGGCAAGGCTTCGACATGGACGTGTGCCCAACTTTGTCCCGCCAATGATGTTAGACGGGAGTGCCGCTTTCTAGTTAACACTCCCATTGCCTTCAGAGCATCGGTGTTGAAAGTTTCATGGTCACGCGTAAGATCTCAGCCATTTCTTCGCCTCTGCCTAAGGTCTACCTCAGTAGATAGCATATTCCAATCTAATTTATTTCTTCGTTGGGAAATTGTAAGTTCACGTAGAAGCACTTCCGATAGCTCTTGAACAAGAGAAAAACGATCATCTTCAAGCTCAGGAAGTGCTGGAGCTCAATTAGACTCGTCCATCTCGAGGTCTCGCCCTCCTGTGGCCACGCCCACCCGGTATACGAACTTTTAGGGACAGCGAGCGGCCGCGGCGCGGCCCACACTACATGAATTTCTCAGGCATTGTTCACAGTCTGCGACCCTGACGAAGCAGCGGTTGGGAGAAAAGCAAAAAATAGTCATCGATCGGAGAATCGCCAACCGCTAGTTTCGCCGAACCGCCGCTAGCGTTTCCTCGAAGGCGAAAAACGTCGATTCGTATCAAAACCCTTTCGCCCAGCCACTGGATACGTATCGAAAGCTTTTCGCTGAACCGCCGCATTCCAGAGAAACGCTGGACCCCAGACTGTGAAGAATGCCTTGGGTTGTTGCATAAGTTTTCCCCCCCTGTTTTGATCCTTCCGTATTTCGTTTGCATGGAGGTTGGTATTTCGTCATCACGTGTGCGTGACGTGTACATGATACTCTTTCATCACACTAGCTATCACTCACCCACCCTGCATTTGCAGGCCACAATGCCGCACAATTACCACTGCAAAACCATGTCACAGTGGTGATTGTGCGGCTGCGCACAATTACCAGTGTGAAATCATGTCACAGTGGTGATTGTGCGGCATTGTGGCCTTCTTCGGGTCCCAGCCCCCGTCCTTCTGGGACGATGGAATCGACAAGCTGCCTGAGCGTTGGCGTCGAGTAGTGGATGGTGATGGTGCATACCTCTAATCTTCAGGTTCGCTATTGAGATATTTACAAAAAGTCGGGAGAAAGAACTTATGCAACAACCTAATAGCTCGCGTTTTTCCAAGCAAGGAGTAGGTGCACAATAGAAACACTAGTAGAAACTGAGTAAGAACTCCATTTGATCGAAAGGAAATAACTTAGCACATGCGAAATTGATCGCATAACATTGAACTTTGGATTCCACATCGAAGAATTTCTCATGTTTCTCAGGACTTGTGCAAAGGTATGAACTTTCAAGACATATCCGACCATCTAGTGCGATTGTGTTAAATGAGAAAGTACGAGTGAAGGAAGTGCAGGTATTCCACTTTAAGACTGCAGGCAGATAACGACCAACTGAATCTTTACCCCGCATGGGATAACTGAAAGCTCCTCGAAACGCCGAGGGTGGAGCTACTGAGTGGGTGCACTGGGATAATTGCCTCACCTGGGTGCATTCAAAGTGTATTTATATATGTAAGCACAGGGAAGTGTGTGTTTTGGCACGGACATTCTTGATTTGGCAGCCTATACAAGCTTGATGTGCGTCGCAATTCCCTTCCAACTCGAGAATAAGTTCTATTCAACGTTAAGATTAAGCTGTAGAGGGAAAAAAGTGTCTCTACTCGAGGAATCCTTGAAATCGAAGTGAACTAGAAAGAAACTTCGAAACATGTACAGCACTCACTCCTCGCTAGGGAAACGCGAGTCAGTGCAAGGACCGCGACGCGGCCGCCCGGTGTCCGGAATTGTTCGTATGGTATTCAAGGATGTTATTTAAAAATCGTAACGCCACTGTGCGTCGCGGTCGCGTCACGGCGTCAGCGGAGCGCGCCATTGGTCAGTGGAGTTCGGAGATTCCAGCAGTGTTCTCCTGTATGTGAAGAAGAGAATCTCGTTTTCTGTCCACCAGTAAGTTGAGTGTGTACATTAAGCTAGACCAAAGAAGCACACGCACCTCATACCTGGTTCCCCTTGGGGAGTGGTGCGAGGTGAGTCTTCGGCAGAGTGGGTGTATGGGGAGGCTTCGCGCAACTGAGTGCTGAACTGTTCGTGTTAGGCTACCCAGGGGAGATCAACAGCGAGAATACCACTGAGTTCAATCCATGAAAACGGTCGAAGGTTCGAAATTGTTCTATTTTTCCGTTTCGGTGGTGCTTTTCAAACATGCATTGGCGGGATACTTCAGTCCTTTTTTCTATTTTTGAAGCTGATGCCTTTTTCCGTCTTCATGGTGCTATGAACAAACACTTAGAGAAAGATTGGGCTGAAACAGTGTGGATGCAATGGTGAGGGCGTACTTAGTAGCTCGCATAGTCAAGCTGTCGAGCATTGAAGGCTAGTATTGGTTACCCATAATAGGTGCTGCGAAAGCAGTTCAAAGTTCATGAAGTGTTCGGTTAGGGAAGTCCTAGAACTGCTTATATCGGCTCGACACTTCACAAATAGGCCGTGCAACTTATAGAGTTTGAGGGCTACGTTTTCAGGTGAGCCAGAAGCATTACATCTAGCATCCAAAAACCTCTCGCTGTTCCGAACGTTTTCACACTAGGTTTTCTCAGTAGCCTAAATTCTCTAGAAAGATCACTCACGAATGTTAGCCTAATGCTACTGAAGCTGCTTGGTGAGAGGCTTTCATCCCCCCCCCCCCCCCCATTCAACTTCAACTATTTATTTCTCTACTTGCGCTCAGGGCATGGCAGTAATAGAGCAGTCAAGGTAAAACAAAATACTACCAAGAGGGAATCATATACACGCAACGGAAGCCAGTTTTCTACCCAGTGTTGTGGTCCGTTCAGTTCAATTACCTGAAAGCAATAATCTCAACTATCGCTTATGAAAAGTTAAATGAGGTACTGGTAATCCACTCGGTGAACAGAAAACGAGTGTCTCTTTTTTACATAGAGGAGAACACGCTAGAATCCCCGTCTGACCTAGAGCATAATTCCACTGACCTGCTGGCGCGCTCCGCTGACGCCGTGACGCGACCGCGACGCACAGTGGCGTTACGATTTTCAAATAACATCGTATTTAAGTTCTTCTATTTGTCCCGTCATCAAATCTCAAAAGTACATAGGACGTCCTTCACCTCACATTGCAATGAAAACTCTGCGACTCTCAGAGTGGCTTATAAAACACTTATCTCTTGCAGCGACACTTGCCTGAGGCAGCTACAAGAAGCTAACTTCAGTATTACCGCCACGGTACCGTAACCCAAAGCGGCGCCCTTTAAATTGGAAGTCTGTCGTAGGCGCGTTAAAAACATCAGCACGGACGCTGAAACTACGCCGATATTTCATTTTTGTGGGTGGAAGAAAAAGGATGTGCGTTTCGGATGTCGTTGTGAGCATTTCGATGAGAGGATGGGCCTGATCTATCTTTCTATTACCATTGCTTCAAGCACTTTGACGGTGCTGCACGCTTGATGCTAACCAATGTGGGATAGAGACGGCTTTCAAGGTCGCTTTAGTAAACAATAAATTGATGTGGTACTACGGTCGATTTATTAGACTCCCTCGAAAGGTGGAATAGGTGGTACTTGCATGCAGTTGGTCGCGTCCATAACTACGACTTTTCAACCTGAATGGAATAATTTTTTTTACCTTCAAAACCTAGTTGCAAATTGTGAAATCCTCCGAAGTAGTACAACATTACTGTGGAAACTGGAGGGCCAAAGTTGGGACATGCACTGCGGCAGTTTCTCTGTAACACCGCCAAGATGTGACGGTAAATTATGTAAATTTTCATCACAAACGTTCTCTACAAGAGTGCATGCGGTGAAATTTCATGGAATAAGTTGGGAAAGCACTTGTAAAAGAATTTTCTAAGTAAGGTAATTTGGCTCTTTATATTCATGTATTTATTCTCCAAATCCAAATACTTAGAAAGAAGCGTTGCCAGCGGTATGAATTCCCTTCCATATGCCAAACATTCAGAGCCTCCCTATCGAGACAAAAGAATTCATAGCGAAATGTGTACTAAATTCCCGTCCACCCTTGAACACTGCAGTATTTGAAGCATTTCCGCACAATTCCCGTAGTGGTACCGGCGTAAAGTTCGGTGTTATACGTACGTCCACTGCGGAGTTACAATCAACTGGGCGCCGCTTTGGGTTACGGTACCGTGGCGGTAATACTGAATTTAGCTTCTTGTGAGGCAGCTTACTTCTACACTTGTGAGTCGCCACAGCTTGAACAGTTTAATATTTGGAGACTATTCTGGAACATGTTTTGGCTATGAAGCTTTTTCATATTTGTGCTGCTATAATAGTGTGGGAACTGTCGCCATGTTTCGATAACTTCAGTGACTTCGGAAATGGGGGCTTGAAACTCATACATTGCCAATTAGGACGGATTGAAGTCGTTTCAGCTCATCTTCGGATCTTGTTGAATCAGTGATCTTCACGCGTCTGCTTTACCACACTGTTAAAAGAGTGTTGGCTGTTCCAGCTATACGAAATTCCGTCAGAAAAGGTTGGCTGGGGTAACAAAAGAAAATTATGGACATACAGTGGAGTTTCCGACGATGGGCGGCCCTATGATCACGCTGGCGAGCGGGTTCGTCGTTTGCGTGTCGGGTGTATGTCGGATGGCGTGACTGTCAGCTGTCATACCGTAACTGGGGACGCTGCTGGCCGTAATTGCCACCTCCACCGAGCCGTTCCTTAGATCGGACAACTCGTCCAAGCAACTTATCACCTAGATTCTCATAATTCATCGTCCTACACTGGCAAGACGCCTGCGCAAACGCCGAATTGAGTACTGATTACTCAACTACGCATTCCTTTTGAGCTGATTTTCGACCTGTTTCGCCCTAACCCTCTATTGCAATCCCCACTACTATTCTGCTACTATTTATTCATACAAACAATTAGTCTCTCTGGTATTATTTTGTCCAGCTACGATGATGATTATCGACCAATGCATTCCGCACTGTATTGCTGAACAACTATGGCGTTACCAAATCGTGTTTTGTAAAAATGAATTTCCATGATAATCGCTAGCTGGAAGAGTATAGTTCCATGGCCATTTCAGGATCACGACACTTCTTCTTCTCAGTTTGCTCACAGCTTATTTTTTCCTTGTTAAGACTTACTCTTAAGATCTCCTAACATTTTTTTACATCTCGACATCCAGTGTAACTGTATTCATGAGCAGGAACTGACATTCTGACCGTGCTGACGAGTGACATTTCTCATGATTACTGCCATAGGGGATTCAAGAAGATGTACGGGAGATTTTGTGTCTCCTTTGGGCATATCAAACGAAATCAGCAGCGTCGCACTTCCCGTCATTCCCCTATGGCAGTAATTAATGAGAATGTCACTCGTCAGCAAGGTCAGAATTTCGCTTTCTACTCAGGAGGGGGGGGGGGTTGAACACACGAAAATGGTTTCACAGAGCATTGATGAGTTTTGAAGAATAATTTTCACTGAACTGTTCTAGTGATAAGGTAACATATTTTACGTATTCACTAGTGTAAGATACAAGTTTGTCAGTAATACAAGGGAAAAAAATGAAAATGTGATGTTCTTATTTGTAGATGCAGAACAGTGGGATGAACACAGAGTGTTTACAAAGATGTAAAACAGTTGTCAGGAACGAGGGCGAATCATAATAAGGAGAAATCTCATGTGCCTATGGTGCATGCAATAAATAGTAAAATAGTAAATGAGCTGTTGCAAAACGAAAAGATGTGTCATGATCCCAATGTCCATAAAACTATGCTCTCTCAGCGAGCAACAACATGGGAACCAAGTAATGGGTTGGCTAAGTACTTTCGTTTTTTTTTCAACCGGAAATTTCGTTCCAAAGATGAAATGTTTTGCTAGCAAGCTTGATATCATCTGATAGGAAACTTCACGTAGTTTTAGAATATCAAAACGGCTTCGGTTGAGGGAATAATTTTTGTGGATTTTTTAGTCGTTTGATTTAGTCGTTTAGTGTTGTCCTTCGTCTAGTGTTCTGCCAATCCTGTTCAGGATGACTCGTGTGAAGAGTTTGTAGACTACAGACAGCAGGCAGATTGGGCGATAATTGCCAATGTCGTACAGGTCTCCCTTCTTGTACAGCAACACAGTCTTGCTGGTTTTCCACGAGGTGGGTACCTTGCATTCCGACAGGTAGCGCGTCGAGCCAGAGTTTTGACGAGAACTGGCGGAAGATTCTTCAGATGTTCGGGTCTGATCCTGTCGGGACCGGGTGCCGTACGATTCTTCACCGACGAGATGGCGTGTCGGACTTCGGAAGAGAGAACTACTGGGAGGACGTATCCATCTTCGCGGTATGGTAACAGGTGGACGTGACTGCCTGCTGTCTGTAGTCTGAAAACTTTTCACACGAGTTCCTGAATAGGATTGGCAGAACACTAGACGAAGGACAGCCATGCGAGCAAGCAGGGTTTCGAAGAGGATTCAGCACGATCGATCACATCCACACGGTAACGAAGCTCATTGAAGTATCGCGAGAGTACAAGATGCCGCTATGTCTCACGTTCGACTTGAAGAAAGCCTTCGACTCCGTTGAGACAGAAGCGGTTATCGAAGCCCTGGGCAACCAGGGTATTCCTACTCAGTACATCAGGATTCTTCGTGAGCTCTACAGCAACTTCACGACCAAGATCTCACCATTCTACAAGGAGATCATTGTCAGATTTGGGGCTTCGCTTCTTGAACTTTGCGGCTCTTTCTCCTCGCATCGTAAAGCGGAATCTTGCGCGAAGGAGACGGTGGTCGGATCCCGTGTAGAACTTAGGAACAACAGCGACATCGGTCAGGCAAAACCTTCGATTGAAGATGATGTGGTCGATCTCATTATGGAATTGTCCACCAGGAGACTCCCATGTCCAGCGTAGAGAGTAGGGCTTCTGGAACTGCGAGTTACCATGGATGGGTCGACATGATAAACTCAGACAGCCTTTCACCCTGCTCATTCCACTCCGTTCCGTGAGTTCCGATGTGAAGTTCTTCAGCCGTTCTTCTTGGTCCGATCTTAGCGTTGAAATCACCGACGATGACCTTGAAGAAGGTATGATCTTCCTTGTAGAACTTCTCCAATTAACGTATTGATGTTGGTGCGTAGGCGACGAAGATTGTCAAAGCTGGAGTTGAACCACATCTTCTCAATCGCAAACGTCCGATTCGGTTTGTCAGACTTTCGTACGAATCGATGTTCATGGCCAAGTGCGTGTTGACGAGGACGCCCACACCGCCAACGCCTCTGCTGTCGCATGTTCCGAGGAACAGTTCTTCTCCAGTCTCGTATACGGCGTGTAGCGGGCGATGCCTCCTCGTCTCGGTCAGTCCGATGACGTCGTACTTGATCCTGGCTTGCAACATCAGATCTTCGATATAAGCTTCCGTTGCAAGCGTCTGTTGAAAGTACAGATCGTCATATAGTCCTGGGCGACTTAAATCTCCGTTGGCCCTGTGATTCTAGCAGCCTCACCCGAGCGGTCCCAGCCGACGTCGCCCTGTCGGTGGTTCCCTCAGGTTCAGGGGAATGAGGCCCATAACTGTTACCTGTTTTCGGCGTGAAGAAGTTTCATCACGCGTAGCTCAGGCTCTGACGTAGCACCAACCGCATTGCCTAGTTTTTTTTGGTAACAGTCCATGAACCGTTCACCCCCCCCCCCCCGCCACGATGAGGCTGCGGATAGGATTTGTGGGGGGATAGCAGTGTTATAGAGCACGAAATTTGCTATCAGAACATGCAAAACATCAGCGAAACATTCAAATATTAGCATAAAATTCAGTGTGAGCAAGACGGCGATGCTGCTGCAATTATCGGTCGAGGTTTTTAAGGTTGGTAACTTCAAAATTCTTGAAATTTGTTCCAAAGCGTCCTGGTGAGATTCCCTTGCTGGAACTTCTAGCTCGACTGCTTTTTCAAATGTATGGAGCAGCTTAGCGATTTTAGCACTTCGACTATACGTGAATAGAGGCATTTGTCGAAGGTGCTAATTTTCGCCGACTTCGCTTTCAACTTCAACCGACTAAAAATCCACAAAAATATTCCCTCAACCGAAGCCGTTTTGATATTCTAAAACTACGTGAAGTTTCCTATCAGATGATATCAAGCTTGCTAGCAAAACATTTCATCTTTGGAACGAAATTTCCGGTTTGAAAAAAAACGAAAAACTGTAGATGGCAAATCGCAATGTTTTGAGCAGTTGTATCGGACTTTATGCACCGAGTTGGGAACGCTCATGCTTTTACATGAAATTGCGAACGAGTAGTCGATTACATTGTTGTTATGTTTGCTTGTTTGTTGTGTTCGTGTTTTTTATGTTATTGTTGTTGTTGTTGTTGTGTTGTTCTTCAGTTCTTGTTCTCTTCTTCTTCTTCGTTCTTGTTCTTCTTCTTCTTCTTCTTCTTCAGCGTTTGTCCCGCTCTATCGCGGGGTCCGCTCTTTTGATACAACTACGCCACTTTTCCCGATTGGATGCCTGATCGGGGTGAATGCCGGGGGAGACGGTAAAGAGGATCGTAATTCGCCGCACCGCCACGCGCGGCGATGGGCGCGGCGTTTTCATAACTCGTTTTAACCTGTCGAATGAAGCATCGGACTTCATGTAGACCCCGTCATCGTAGACACTCATTACTGTTCTCGGTCCTTAATTGCATGTTATCGCCATCTACTGCCTGAAACCATCGTCCTTTGCGGACGGACGTCGCACGCGACCCCAGCAACGCGGCAGAACACCGCTCCTCTTGATAACTACGCCACTTTTCCCGATTGAATGCCTGATCGGGGTGAATGCCGGCTATTTTCAAGTCGGTATGCAACGTGTCGAGCCAGCGCTGTTTGGGACGCCCCTTTGGCCGCTTTCCTGGTACCTCGAGTTCGAGAGCAGTTTTCCGGACGGTGTCAGCCTTCGCGCGAAGTACGTGCCCGTACCATCGAAGGCGCGTTTCACGCAATTTTCTCTGCTATGGGGGCTACACCATACTTCTTGCGCACGACATCGTTACAAATGCGGTCCGATCGCGTGACGCCCGCCGTCCAGCGCAACATCTTCATCTCCATCACACCAAGGCGAGCCTCAACTTCTTTGGTCGCGGGCCAGCACTCGGCACCATATAACGCGACAGGTCGGACGACAGTACGATAGATCTTTGACTTGAAACGCTCTGGCATTTTCTTGTCGCAAAGGATCCCAGACATGGATCGCCATTTAGACCACGCACTCGTGCGCTCACTTCCGAGTTCAGACTGCCATCGGACGCAAGTGCTGATCCGAGATACTTGAATGTTTCCGTGCGCTTGAGCACCGTGTCATCGATCTTAATGGAGCCCGGCTCATTTGGGTCGGTTGTCAGGTACTCGGTTTTGTTGACGTTCAACCTGAGTCCAAACTTCGCCAGACGCTCGGCCCAAGCTTGCACCTGCTGTTCCAGTGCGCTCTTATCTTCACAAGCAAGCATCACATCATCAGCGTAAAGCAGGGTCCAAGGCACTTCCTTCTGAAGATCTCGTGAGATGGCATCCATGACGGCACGAAAAGAAGTGGGGAGAGCGCAGAGCCTTGATGTACCCCGACGGTGATGGGGAACTCCATTGAGACACCCGCTGGTGAGCGAACTTGGCTCCCTGGGCATGAGTAAAGGATGCGCACCCACTCAATTAGCTACGCCGTGCCGCCTCAAAGCGTACCATATAACACCACGCGGCACTTGATCAAATGCCGGGCTGCCCTTCTTCTTCCAATCGGGATCGTCACGCTCTGCTGCCAGTCCTTGGGCACCTTCTTCTCTTCGACGATCTGGTTGAAGAGTTTCGTCAACCAACCCGCAGAAAACCAGCGTTGTGACTTCCACAAATCAGCTGCTATGTCGTCGGGGCCTGTTACTTTGCCGGCCTTCATCTTCCTCAGAGCAGCTTCTGTTTCCTGTACGGTGATCTTCTGAACGGGACCATATGTTGGTGCGGTACAGGGTATAGCGGGATGGGCGAATTCCATTGAGATGCCCTCGAAGTATTCACGCCATCGTTGCAATACCCTTTTTCGGTCCATCAGAAGGTGGCCATTCTCATCACTTATGCCAAAAAACTTCTCAATGTCTTCGGTTTGGCGATGACGAGATTTGGCAAGTCCGTACAGGTACCGCTCACCGTCGCGCGTCTCCAGCTTCTTGCTGATATCATCGAAGTGAGCGGCCTTCACAGCAGCCACGGCCGTCTTTGCCGCATTCCTCGCTTCCCGATACTGCCGCCAGTTGTCAGCCGACTTGTGCTCGAGAAACGCGTGATAGAGCCTCTTCTTTTCTCGAACCTTCGCTTTGACGTCGTCCGTCCAGAGCCATGCCTCTTTGTCAATCCTCCGCCGTCCAGGCTTCGTTGTGCCGAGTTCGGAGCGGGCGGCCTGGATTATAGAATTAACGGCTTCGTTCCAGGTCTCCTGAACAGTTGTGACTTCAGGTAGTCGAATACGAGAAATCACAGCTGCCTCCCGCTCTTTCAGTCGCCACCACTTTATTCTTTCAGGACCGCATCGTTCTGCCTGCCTCGGTCTGGGAGCTACAAGTCTGAGCGTGCAGATCAGTGGGCGGTGCTGCGTGGCAACCGTTTCATACGGTACTACCTTAGCGTCTGTCACGAGTCCTTGGTCGCCATGCCTGATGAGCACAAAGTCTATTTGTGTCTTGGTACTCCCGCTGTAGAACGTGATGAGATGGGAGTCACGTTTACGAAACCTTGTGTTCAGAATGACGAGATTATGCGACTCTGCATACTCAAGGACTCGCTCACCATCGGCGTTCCGTGAACCGTAACCGAATCCGCCATGACAAGCATAGCCGTCTTTTGCAGCGCCCACGTGTCCGTTTAGATCGCCGGCTACAATGATACCGTCTTTTGGTGGCACTTCAGCCGTCTTCTCGTCCAGCAGAGCCCAGAACTCGTCCTTGGACTGCTCAGAGCATCCAGTTTGTGGGGCATATGCAGAGAAGAAGTGGTACAGTCGTTGTTCAATAGCGACAACAACGGTCGTCGAAACGATCTACGCTCACAATCGTATCGCGAAATCGCTGAGACACGATCACGGCCACACCACTTGTAGTTTTCGGCCCGCCACAAAGAACGGCTTTGAAGCCGCGGCCTAACTCTTTCGACTTGCAGCCAGCCCATCTCGTCTCTTGCACGGCACAGAGGTCGATCTTTCTACGCTCTAGGGCTTCTGCTAACTCATACGAGCGTCCAGTCAGCGTCCCTACATTCAGCGTCGCAATACGAGCCTTCAACACATTGCACGTCTTTCGGACTAGCCTGGTTGCCCCCGATGCCGTCCTTGCAACGAGGACCCTCGCATATTTTTCACACTCGTCGGGCCTTGCGAGTGCGCGTCGGCTCCCGCGGACGCCGTAGCATTATCTCGAAATTCATAAGGCATAGTTGAACATAATGATGTGACATGGGGTGTTCGTAAGCCGGCCCGTCACGAAGGCCTGTCGCCTGCAGTCGGTTTGTCCGTGTTCTGCTCAGCCCGCAAAAGCGAGCAGGTCCCGGTGGCACCACTTGGAGGAACGGACGTCACCACCGATAACCACATCGTTACCGGACAGAATAGCACCTTAGAAAGACTTGCTTAGCTTATAATTAGTAGCAGATTTATATCGGGTTTGCAGTTGATGATTGGGGGAAAGAAGTGGGAAATTAGTTTAAAAGTGGATGTGTGGTACGTAGTTATGCCACAAGTTAGCAATTCAACGTCTACGTTGGCACTTTGCCAGTGCTGGTCAATCAATTACGAGAGTGAAGGTGATAAGTGCTTGGACGAGTTGTCCGACCCAAGAGGACGGCTGCAGAGGCTCGGTGGAGGTGGCAATTACGGCCAGCAGCGTCCCAGTTACGGTATGACAGCTGGCGGGCACGCCATCCGACCGCCTCCCGCCGCCGCACTATCTGCTCACTCTTCTGTCTGGACTCTCGCTGATCGATAATTGCTGATAATTGCCGGTGTATTTTTTGCTGTTTTTCTGTTGTATTTAGTTTCAAAAGGCTGAAATTATTTTTTTATGCAGTTGGGAAATGGTGAGTTTGGAAAATTGGTTTCTTCTTCCTACTTCCGCATTTTTTTGATTTTCCATTGGATATCCCCGTTTAACTTTGATATTATTGACTAAAATCATGCTTGAAATCTACCTTCAGTAACGCATACACATCTTATTAAAGCCGGACGAAGAAGCGAAGAATTTGAGCTTTCAAAAGCTGAAAAGAACAGAAATCAGTTTAATGAGCTCATCAGCCATTACCGATCGCGGCGCGTCGGATCGCTTGCCAACGTGGCTGTAGGAACGCCCCACCATCGGATGAAAAATCCACTGTACAGGGGGGGGGGAGGGGCAAAAAAAGTCACTTCGACCGAGTCACATATCAGCAAAGTTTTCGCAGCCCAGAGGACGTGGATACGAGTACCAGGGCGGAAGATACCCAAGATGTTCCTCGATAAGCAGATAAGCTCTCGCCCATCACCTTCATGTACACCAAAATATGAAGTCATCTCCAGCAGCAGCCTGACTGGGAGAAACGGATGATGCCCCATTCGTAGGTCTCCCCTTTTATTTATCAATACAGCCGTGCTGGTTTTTCACGAAATGAGTGTCTTGCATTCCGACACGCTGAGCATGTACACAGAATTCGACGAGAATTAGATTGAGATCTCGCAGTTTTGGTCCTTCGTGTTCGCATGGCGTACTATTCTTCACCGACAACATAGCGTGTGAGCTTCTTGAAGGACAGCTGAAGCAACGACGTATCAATCCTGCTCCAAGCAGTACGATTGCAGGTGGACATGGCTGTCAATGAGGTCAGAGTAGAAGCTGTAGTGGCCTTCTCTATTGCCGTTTGAGATACCGTAATTGTTCCGTCCACAGCCGATCATTTTGGTCCTACAGTTGGCGAAGCCGCGACTAGCGTTTTGAATGCTCTTTCTGACCTCTGCTGCATCCACCAGTACTACTGTTCTTCTCTCCTTCAGGTCCTCCTTTATCGCTTCTCTGCATAGCTTCGCAAGCTCAGACGTCAGCTGGTAGGCGCCTGCGGCTCGTGCTGCACCACCCTGGCGAATCAGCTCGAAGGTTATTAGAGATAGACGCTTCTTGGTAACCTAGTCCTCTGACTTCTTGGCGGAGTCATGGAAATGTTCAGCAAGCCGCTTGCTCGTTCCTCGTCGATGTTGTCGATAACGGAACCCTTTGAAAGACCATCGACGTGAAGTGGCCATATCGAGAGCGGTGAAGTGGGCTCAATTTGTGAGTTTTGAGGCTCAGTTTGTTGAGTATTGCGACTCTCTCCTTGCGTCGAAAAACGGAATCTTGGGCGAAGGAGATGGTGGTCCGATCCTGTTTAGAAGTTTAGAACAATGACGACGTCGGTTAGGCTGAACTACAGTTGAATGTGATGTGGTCATTCTCGGGTCGACATGCTAAAGTCATACAGCCATTTTCCCTACTCATTCCACTTCCGTGAGTTTCGATGTGATGTGATAGGATTCTAATGTTCCGATTATTGTATGTACACTAATTTTTATTACTCCTTCAATTCAGATGATCAGGCCTTTCATGAGTCACATCCACCCATTTTAGATTGATGCAGCGTTGGAGCCCTGACACCAACCAGAAAGCGAGATGCAATGAAAAAATCTTTGATATTAACAGCAGCGATGTTGCTGTTTATCTCTGGAACATTCAGCGAATATCGATCGCGTGAGTTGGTTGCAATAAATTTTGGAATTTTATAGCCTTCTTTTGTTCAATACCTCATACTGCTTTCGCATTCAGAAACTTTCGATTTGCCCTCGCTTCTTATTCATACTGACCACTTATATCTACTACGTAAACATCCCACAAACTTATCTTGCCAACTTAGTCCAGGTTGGAGTGAGGTCAGTTTGGTAAATTCGACTATTTTCCATAGTTTAGTTTTAGGTTGCGAGCAATCCAAATGAGGTCTTTTGCTTCGAAAGTAGAGGTTATGGTGGGTGTACGGGCGGGGTACCTCTAGATCTAACTAAGTAAAAAATCTAACTAAAAATCTAACTATCTAACTAGCATCACAACAAGTCAAGCAGCAAGCAGGGATTATGACAACGATACAAAATTGAAACCAGCCGCCTCCTTAAAAATAGTGCCTTCGATGGATCCTTTATAAAATTTCAAACACGATGTGTTTCTTTATCTGCGATACACCCTATCTAAACAAACAGCATTATCGTAAATGCGATCGGGCATGGAGATCACTGTTCTAACAATCAAACACTAACTACTCAAGAGCCTTGAAAACAGGCACCAAATGCGCTCGTTAGAACCTAGCAGTTCGTGACTGATTCGTCATTATTCTCGATCTCGAACCCTATCAGGATTAGTGGGGCATTCACCTGATTTCAATCTCAGTAGGCTGTAACATAGGCACTAGCTTTATGCATGCAAACCATTCAATAAGCGGTGAACTTAACAATAATAAACGAAAATTATCGCAGCGATCACAGAACAACGAAGAAATGAATATCTCTGTCAAGGTGGGGAAACTAGTGTCAACACGGTAGTCAACTATTAAAAGACAAGTTAAATCGCGGAACTACGGGTCTGAACATGAAGTAATGATAGGTGAGAACAATTCGATAGCAGCAATAAATGAAAAAAATGAAATCATTAGGAAATCTGGGGGGAAGGATGTTGTCAATGGGGAACGCTTGCAGCGAGTAGGGTGACCGACCAAGACCAAAACACTAAGAAAACAAAGGGATGCTGTACAAAAGGTAACACTTGAATGAGGGAATTGAGGGATGCTCTCCGAGGAGCGGCGGGTTTAAAGGCACATTCCGCGATAAAATAAGGCTATGACCTCTCAAATGTGTCGGACGATCCGGAAGGCGATTTTTGAGGCTGCGCTACTTTCAAAATGTGAAAAACGGCAAGAACTCCGCTAGAAGCTGACTAATTAGGCCCATGGACACCCCTTAGGCCCATGCCGACCCTCACCGGCTGCTAGCTACTAGCTAGTAGCCACTATGTTATCTTTCTCTATAACATTTCGGACTGCTTTTTCTGCTGCTTTTCTCCGCTAATCAGATACTTAGCACTTTTTTGTGCCTATTTGAGTTCCGTTTCCCGCAATTTGCGGTCGCGAACTGTGCCTTTAAGGGGGGGGGGGGTGCGACTCGTTGTCAACAGCAGACAATATGGTAAGAGTCCCCGAGACCTTGAGCGCTTGCTTCTGTTGTTTTTCAAGTCAGAAAACTTCCTCTAAAAAGAATATAGGAGTTGTACGATTTGTCTGCTCATTTTCAAGTGTCATTCGTGGCCTTTTACGACCGACAATGTTCGATTTTGTCCTTGTAGGGGCTTCCAGACATGAAGGTGTCCAGTAATTCCTTACTTTGCCGCACTTGAGTTTGCTTTTGGTGACCTATGACGTGGTTATCGTAGGATCATTTCCAAGACTTTCATGGGGATTTCACAGTGATCTGCTGCGCGTCACTCCCAAGCCATCCAGTGGGCAATACGGTGAGATACTATGTAGGACATCTTTTAAGTTTTCGGCCTTTTTCTGCCTAATGTGAACTTCTCCTCGCTTGTTTTCCGCCAAGCTTGATAACATTAACACATTGAACGCCGCTTGAATTGCCAGCAATACACACGCATACTCCCATTCCGCGCATTTGTGTATTGCCTACAATTCACATTTTGTGGATCAATTTCTTCCTAGCTAACCATCGTTTGTGAATGATTATCGTTGAATATATGCTCAATATGTTTTCTTTATTCTACATTCTCTATGGCTTGAAGTAAGGAGTTCATTCGGGCTGTTTCATTTACTTTAAAATATATCAGCCCACAGAACGGTGGTTGCACTTCATATCATTTTTAATTTTTTTAATCGATCCTTTTTCAGCTCTGCGAGTTTAGTTCGCTAGATTTTTGGGTTGTCTTGTTTCTCATATGATATCTACTGAAATCAAAAGAGAACGTCATTCCCGAACAAAAAATAGAATCTAACGGCGCGATTGCATCACGGACTGAGTTGCTCTTAACAACTATTCTTCCAAAAAATGATGGCCGATGCGGACAGTCGTCTACGAATAATTTCCATTTAAAACAATAGCTTTTCTTCCGGATTGTCATCATAGTGGTCTTCTGAGTTGTTCAAGTCATCTAAGTCCTTCATCACTGTACTAAAATATAATAATTTCTCGACACTAACACTGATATCCTCTACTTCGTTCTTTAGATCCAAGTGTGTAACGCATTCTATTAACCCATTCACGACCATGTCCGCCACTGGTGGTGGACACCGAATGTCCACTTCGGACCATGTCCACCATATACGGCGGACGGGGTTTTCATGGAATTTTTAGGAACAGTTCCACCTCTTCAAATGAGTTTCCCTAATGGAATACCTCCTCACACCTTTCTCGACTTATGCTGATAGTGGACCAACGAGATCATCAGTTACAAGAGTTTTAGGCGGTACTGAAACTCTTCTACCCCAAAACCTCGAAAAAATTTTTTTTGCCTGAACATCGCCTGCAGGTATTATTCGATACCCTGATCAAGAATGTAACATCGGTTTTAACGCCGGCGCCAATATGACGCCAATAGTGACTAAATTGGTGCTACCAACTATCCCACTGAAACTGATATAAATTTGAATACCAGGGTTATCAGGCGTCCTAAATACGAGAGTATCTCTTTTTGCCGCTGAAGAAGAGCACTCTTCGTCCGATAGGCGTGGCAAAAGGAGTTTCAAAAGACTTTTATGGGATAACTCTTCAAATCTTTACTATTCAAAGCGAACAATGTACCTGTATTTTCAGAGAATGAGATAGTAACCTGTACCTTCGAGGATATGAGATAATGAACCTGTACTTTCAAGAATATGAGATCTAGAAACAAAT
>MU966763.1:17485-45987 GCA_036418165.1 Cooperia oncophora
CGTCCAATAGGCGCGGCGAAAGGAGTTTCAAAAGTCTTTCATGGGATAACTCTTCAAATCTTTACTATTCAAAGCGAACAATGTACCTGCATTTTCAGAGAATGAGATAGTAACCTGTACCTTCGAGGATATGAGATAATGAACCTGTACTTTCAAGAATATGAGATCTAGAAAACAAATATGTACATAACAACTCAACACCTAACATGAACAGTGTTAAAGCAATCTAAACAGAAAAACTTTTCGCAACGGGAGCAGCGGGTATTAACCCTTTTCACCTTTTTTTTTGCTAATGCCCTGCCCCAGTTCGACGCCATTGTTTTGTAGCATGCGCTACAATTCCTCCGGGTTTGAGCCGCCGGTCCGTCAACCCGTTCCAACACCCTTCTCGTCCATCGATTCCTGCGCGACGATGTTTCTGATCCATCGAGCCCCAACAAGCTTTCGGCCACCTTGCATTTGAAATCAAGAAACGACACCTTTGCTGTTCGGCTGCAAAACAGTGCCCACGAATTAACCAGTGCTGTCTGAAGCATAATGTGGAAGAAAAAGCGCACGTACCTTTCTGGAGGTTCTTCTTACAAAAGGGTAATACGGTGGGGCACCGTACGATAGCTCGCCTTGGAGGCCCGGGTTCGCGCGGTGGATAAAAGGAGCGGTCAGATGCGGGCAGGTGGCCTCGCCTGACGCCCGCGCCGTGAGGGTGGCGTTGGAGGCGCATCATCTGATCTGAAGAGTCTACGAAGTGCAATGCAGTTGTTGTAATCCTTTACAATCAGCGGCACATTTCGATCGTCGATGTCATCTCCAATGACATGTTGACATACAAAATACAGGGCGCTTGTCCGCGCCACTGGATGACCGTTATGCCATCTCTATGCTGGCTGGCAACCACTTCTCCTCTTCTGAGGGTCCGCTGAGTGACGTCCTTGGGAATCCTCGCCTATCCCCTCCTGAAGGTGGCCAACAAAGTCCGTGCGACGATCTAGCAATTTCTTTGCGAGCGACACAGAAGAATACCAGTTGTCGCAATATACCGCCGTCTCCGCAGTCGAGTAGGCCATCCATGAGCTTCATTACGATAGTTTCCGCAACTGAACCGCATTTGTCATTGAGCTTTCCGCTGTAGACTTCGATTTTCCATGTATGGCCACCCTTGGAGCAAAGTTTGAAGAGTTTCACCCCGAATTTATGCCTCTTGTTTGGTATATATTGCTTGAAAAACAGTCGTCCTCTAAATGGTATTATGGACTATCTATTGTCAAGCACTGCCCTGGGTTGCACGCCGAGAATGCCGTAGAATTGAATGAATCCAAAATCATACGGATTTTGAACAGCCTGTCGTTCGGGTCTCTGGAGTCGTTGTTACAAAAGTGCAGGTTTCCAAGGATCGCTTCGAACCTTGCTCTGGTCATAGTGGCCCCACAAAGTGCGTTGCTACCGTAGATTTTCTTTGAAGACCAGTAGTTTCGCAGCGCAGGGAGCCGGACGATCCCCATGTGTAAACACAAACCGATGAATTTCAAGAAGTCATCGTAGTCCACTTCTTCGAAAGAGAATGAGTTTGCCGAACCGTATCGATTTGTCTCCAGCAGTATTCCAGCTATTAGATCGTCATTGAGAAAAAGCCTATAGAAATCAACAGGTTGGGAGGGGGGGATCGAGATCCAAGTCGCAAAGGGAAGCGTCAGATTCAAATAAAAAAGAAGACAACGGCTTAATAGAGTTCGACCATTCATCGCAATCAATGGAATCTAGTTGAAGTTCATCATCTTGACTTTCGTTGTCTTGCGAGTCATCGTCTGTATCCACCCGCAATCCTCCCAGGAGCGCATTTACATCGTTTTCGACACCTGTAGCAACATAGACACTATATAAAAGGCGAAAAATCTCAGAAAAAGGTGACCCTATTCTAATAAAGTGGAGCTTTGATAGTGTGCAATAGACTACGAGCCGAGACAGACTATGGACTTTATGTAGGACCAAGGGGGTAGGCTTTGTAAACCCGTCAAAACGTGCAAACCCGAAATTGCATCGAAAAGCGCCGCCGCACTGGAAAGACGTGGAGAGGGCATAGTGTAAAAACAAAGCAAGAATGTGTCACAGTAATAACAATGTAATGTTATGATGGTGACGAAGTAAGTAAAAAAATAAACAAAAAAAAGATACGGACGAAAAATTCTTACCGGTGCTCACGACTGCCGCATATTCAGGGATATCCAACTCAGCGGATTCTTCGTCACTTCATCAGCGGGGCAATATTGACTCGTCGAATTCTTCGTCACTCTCCATCAGCAGAACACCGAAGTCAATGCACCTTTCTTGATCCATTCTAGAACATATTTGAATTTTGACCCCATGTGGAGCACAAACAAGCAAACAAAATACAATCGGCACTGTGGCACGAATGGAGCCGTTGATATGCATGGCGCATCCCCACAAAGTAGTCAACGGCTGAGACAAGTACTGCATGCAAAAGAGCAGAGCAATAACTAGTAATAACCATTATGTCGTACAAAAAGGACATCATGAACTAATTCGTGTGGATGCGCCACGCATATCAACGACTTCCATTCATTCTAGTTCTTTCCGCAAGAAAGCACTATTCGAAAAACATACCTCAAATGAAGTGGCGGCAACAAAGGAATCGCTGGGTTTCTGTGCAGAGGTACTTTTTACCTGAAATCAACGACCCGCAAAAAAATATTCTCGAAAAAACCATATACATAGGAAAAAAACCAGAGAACCTTATAAAAAACACCTCCATTTAACATAGTTCTGAGAACGGAAGTTTGATGGCGGACCATAACTTTCTAGAGAGTGGAGCAGCTTCTGCTGCTCTAACGGAACGACTGCAGGTTCAAAACCCGGTGTCCGGGCAACTCTGAAAGAACTATCTCAGGAAAAAAAACCGTGACTCATAAACAAAAAACGACGATTTGAAGGACAAAACTCAACTGATTAGTCCCCACCAGAAAAGTATTGATAAAGAAGCATACCTTGGGAGAGGTGGTAAATCCTAATTTTACAGGGCAACTGGCGGACACTTATCACCTGAAACTAAACACCTCTCAATTCTCAGGTGAACCATAACTCACAGAGAAAAACAGAAAGAGACTCTTACGAAAGAAAAAGCAGCCATCCATTGCGCCTTCAGGAGAGAACTTTGGTAGAAAACATACCTTTCAGGGAAGGTTGCAGACTGCTTTCTTCTGCCGAAGAACTGTACGTGCTTCCTGTGTGGACCCAATGATTCTGAAAGAACATTTTAAAGGGAAAACCGTTATTCATAAGGAAAAAAACGACAAGCTTATAATAATCAGGCGCTATTAATTAGTTTTTAGAAGCGAAATCACTGGCTGGAAAACTTACCTTTTATAGATGTTCGGAACCGCATCCTTGTGTAGACTGTACTTCCATTGCCAGCCACCTGGAAATATCGAATTATAGTGAATTAGTAAGAAAAAACCACACTTCAAGGAAGTACAAGAAAGTTTTATAGAAAAGGGCCGCGGGGACCGTGTACCCCACTTGTTGGTGGATATTTCGCAATCGCCCGCGCAGACGCCGGTCCGAGCGAGCCGTTTTCGAAATTACGCGCCCGGTCGCGAATTGGTTAAATAGCTCAGAAATCAAACGCAAATGAAGCCAGGATGAGCGTGCATTTGGGCAATGTGCACAGGCTTTTTCCTTTTCCGCGCGTTTGTGTATTACACAACAATTCAACGCGGCGGAGACGTGGGTAGTATGGGAGGTTGTCCCAAAAGTTCGGGGACACTTTTTGAATCTCGTATCAGATTTTTCCCAGCCAGTCGAGATCCCGTTATGTGCGTCTATGGGAAGTGTGTGACGAGCGTTCACAGCGTTCTTTCTCTTCGCAGTCGCTGTCTCATATGAAAAACGGTAATGAAATACAATCATTTTCATCATACTTCGCTATTAATCTCTACCAAGCCACATCGTGGTTTGGAGCCATAAGCGGCAATTTTCCCTTATTTAAGATCTTTGATGTTAGCTTCTCCAATGTACGGCTATAGGAATTGCTCAATTGCTTTTGCTTAGTGAATTCTATCCGGGTGGGAAAACTTCGCATTCAAGGAGCGCCAATGTCTTCGCATTTGGACCTACTGTGGATCCTTGTAACAACCAAATACGTTAACGAATTCAGCATTGCTACCTAGTCTTACACAATTGACTGGGCCTAAACACAAATGGGAAGAAGGCCTCGCTCCCTTAGAAAAAGTTCTGAATGTATCGAGTACAAATTTTTCATCAGTTGACCAGTACATCATAGGGGAGCCACCATTGGGTACTGTCTGCAACTTCTTTCCCGCTTCCGCTGTACGGGCTGGATTGACAGCACTGTAACGGATATGGACCAGTGGGTTGCCCTCTAGGTGAATCACTTTGGGAGCGTCAGCGGCTAGATCCCCGAAAGGGCATAAGCCATCGCGCAATCCTGATCCAATCGTAGGGCGGTTGAGGCTGTGTTTATGTGGTGGGCACCTTCCTCCGATCCTCGAAACGAATTCCCTTTTTCCAACGCTGTGGTAACCAGGACCCTATGTATCAACTGCAAAGATGGGTAGAAAATCTCTACCATTTGTTCCAAAAACCGAAGCAATGGTTTGCTACTCCACCACACCATCGGGCCGTCAAACATTTGGAAAACACACTGCTCGATATCCCAAGCCTTAGCTACGCGAGAATTCCACCGTTCTTCGTGTAGCCCGACTTAGATCTTTCTCGATCGCCATCTTAAACTAATCCCACAGCGGCCATCTTCTTGCGTAAAAAAAAAAATAACGATTTTGATAGCCACCTCAAAATGACCCAGCTTGCCTTTTCTGGCCACAGAATAAGAGCTTCTGGAAGCAGGCAACCACACATTGCGTAGTATTGCCAACAAGTTGCCAATGAACGGTTAAGTATATATATATATATATATATATATATATATATATTATATATATATATATATATATATATAATATATATATTATATATATAATAATATATATATATTATATATAATATTATATATATATATAATATTATATATTCCAGAAACCAGTAAACTTTGTGTGTCGGGTTGTATGTTTGTATGCATGTGTCCGTCCGCAAAATGCTTCACGGGTTCGAGTTCGCGAGGAGAAAAGACGACCGTAGGCAAACGGTAACCGATCGGTCGAGGACGTAGCAATCCAATGATTTGATAGTGAGAAACAGCCTCCCGCTATATAAGACAAACCAATTCGGTGCACTTCCGCAGCATGCACGAAGCAGTCTGTGGTAGTCTGGACGTGTCTCGTGGGGGCAGGTACATGAGGGGTACGTAGCGCGCGCTTGAGCAGAAAACGCGCAGCAAAGAGGAGCAAACAACCGGTAAGAATGACCGCTGGCCTATTCCACGTTACCAAATACGAACTGAATAGTTGTTTTAGTATGACAATCACTCTCACGATTATAAGCAAGACCACCACACTCGAGCCATTGCTTGGGTTGCTCGGTGTGGCTGTTGACGGCGAGCCGTTGCTAAGGGCAAGACTGGGGAGGGGAGCGGTGAGTAGGAATGTGTGAGGTGAGGAAGATGGGAGTGGGGACCGGTGACCCCTTCTCCATATCCTCAACTACCTTGCGCGTGCTTAGTCGAATTGAGCCATGCAGAGGAGGCAGGCAGAGGAGATTGGATCGGCAAATTGGGGTACACCAAATGCGGTTATGTTAGCTGGGAGCAGGAAGCAACGAGAAAGCTAAAGAACCGCTAGCAAAACTGCAAGATAAATTCCATGTTCGCATCGACGCGACTAAGAAGTTGCTTGGAGCTAATATCGCTCTATGCTAGCATGGACAACGCTTGTGATAGAGTTTTAAGCTTATTACACGAGATGCTCGCTAGGAAGCTGGACCGTGCATGAGCAGCGCGTGGTAAAGAGCAGCGCGGGGGAGTGGTCTATGTTGCACAACTGTTCACGTGTAGTGACCAGCGGGAGTGCGGCGATGGTTAAGTGGCCGTGAGTGGGATGACGTGGTGACGTACCAGATGAGTACGCGAATCGCGCATCAGTCAGGCACGTAGCGACTGTGAGGTAAGGCGTCTACGGTTGCGATAAGAATGAGATGGATTCGACCGCAATCGAAAGGAACCGATTAATGTGTGCATAATCAGAATTGTGGTAGCTTTTTTTGATAGTCATGACATCCTTTCCAACATAACACAACCATTCATGCACTCAGAGCCATTCCTGTTCAATTTCGCGTAAGCCAGCTGAGCTGACTTGTAGGGTTGGTACTGAGCGGGATAGCTGAGTTTATTTTGGGGATGGTGAGGTTGATGAAGGGTACCATATTGTCGCGATGGACACTTCGCTTGAACTGGGGCACGCAGCGTACTGCAGAGGCCGAAGCCTATCCATGTGCTGCCATAAGATGGGGAGGAGAGTAATCGATTATCTATGAACCAATTTTGAAACTTTTCATTATGAAAGGTGCCCTGCATCACTATGGCGCCGTTCTATCATTTATTTGATTAGAGACAGTTAGTCATCCATGGAGAGCATCATAAATGCGCTGAGACAGTAGTATCCCCCTGCCTTATGCGCTGACTTTGCTCCTTCTTTCATGAGCTAAGAAGTAAGGCTCAAAGGAGTGCCATGAGCCGCGAAGCCGAGCTTCCAAGGAAGGAGGAAGAGTCGGCGTTAGCCGGGGCGGTTCGGTTATTCGCGCACAGCGTTTTTTCCATGCATGGAGAGCGTTCCGAACCTTTCGGTTACTGCTGTCGAAGGAGGAGGTGGCACCAGGACAACTACAACAAGGAACGACGCTACATTGTGCAGCAAGAGCAAGGAGGGAGATCCTCGTCAATCGGCTTCGGCTATTGCAACGACGTGTGTATACAGGATCTAGGGCAAAGCATTTTCACGCACTGACAGTGGTCAGGACGACTTGCATGGTGTGTCTGTTTCGCCCAAAGACCGCTCACGGTGCTTGTCCTGACCGCCCGCATCGGCGAGGACCGCCGCTTACGGTGGCCTGCCAGGAGCATGGGGCGAATGCGACCGATGAGGAAATGGAGCCGTGCTTGCACAGCAGGTAACATGCGACGAAGGGTCCTTACCTACAGCATGTCGTTCGTTTCAGAGCTGCAACGGCCCTGAACTTCATTTTCGATGGATGACAATGGGCCGGACCGCACGAACCGCACAGGTGGAGGAGCTTCGACAACGAGAGGATAGTCGAGCGATGAGTGGCCGCCGTTCACCGACCTAAAACCATCGGACAGTGTGGGATGCGTTGGATTAGACGCATTTGCAGCACGACCAAATTGCACCAATAACTACCCAGCGATTAATGCTCCACGTTCCCACCCCCCTGTGTCCCATAAGTTCTGTAACCTCGGCATTGGTGTCGAATATTAAATTTGCTTCTAGCAACGATGTCCTTAGGTGAACCTTTTATTGGCCTAACAGTTTCGACCTGCTCGTCTTCTCAGAGGCCTAAAATGGCTCGAAGCTTTTGATTTGTTACTTATCCGCACAAACGCCTTCCCCACTCTAGCGTTTCCACGCCTGTCCGAACGCCCCGAACAACCGGTATCGAACGGCCGAAAACGAGTGCTTGTCTATTACAAATGAATTCTGCCGTTTGTTCAGAAATGCGAGTACAATAAGGACGACGTGCGTTATCACCAATTTCGACTTACACCGCACATGGGACGTAGATTGAGTATCAGTCGTCCGTTACTCAGCCCAACTGACAGACCAGCGAGAGCTAGGCTCCGCACGGTGGCACTTCGGTGACGTTGCTCGCAGTTATACGTGGTTGTTTCGGGGGCGTTCGCGATCAGACGTCGGAAACGCTAGAGTGGGGAGAAGCGTTTGTCGTGTAAAAGTAACAATATCAAAAGCTTCGAGCCATTTTCAGGCCTCTGAAGAAGACGAGAAAGGTCGAAACGTTAGGCCATAAAAGTTCACTAACAACCTCTTTGGCAGAAGCAAGCAACTTAATATTCGATCCAGCATTGTCAAATGCCATGATGAGGAGGTGAATGCCCTGCCCCAGGAACTCATTACCACCTGCGTGGAGAGTATGGAGATGCGCTGCAGAGCATGTATTTGACTTTCCGTGTGATCACACATCCTACTTAGAATCCATGGAACTTCTTTTGTAGTACCATGGTTAAATGGCTGAAGACTTATGTGTAATCGACATGGTTGAATAAAAATGTCATAAACAATTTCGTCTTATTCCGAGTTCTGTCAGTTGCTTTTCTACATTATCGTTAAGTTCTCTCTTGATATGGAATTATCATCGAAGCATGTTGTCTGGCCAGAGGCACCATGATCGAAAGTTTGCCCTTTCTCCCTTAGTTTTAGCACACCAGTTGTATATACAGGGGGGGGGGACAAAAAAGTCACTCACCGAGTCACATATCAGCAAAGTTTCGCTGCCCAGAAAGAGGACGTGGATACGAGTACCATGGCCGGAAGATACCAAGATGTTCCCCTATGAGCAGGAGCTGCGGCTCTCGCGCCATGCCTCACTGTACACCAAATACTGAAGTCATCTCCAGTTCGCAGCCTGACTGCGATGAAGACCTCGGAATTCATGTCACCTCCAACAGCTGCCGAAACTTCTAGTGTGGACTCATCCATGGCTAGCTACCTGGAGCACCAACGTACTCTCGATCTGCGAAGGACTCCCAACAACGCAGCAGCGCCGACCACGTCCGCTACGGTCACAGGACATTCATCTTCATCAGCAGTTCCCCAAGGCGCGTAGTTGATGGTATACGACCGACTACCTGGAATGGGAAAGACACTACTCTCATGTTCTTCATGGGCCCGGACTGAAGGTGAGCGTGGCGGTTACAGTTGAGCAACTCTGAAGAATATCCTTCCGCATGTGCGTCGCTCGCTCATTCTCTTGCGACACTTCCAGAGAAGCGACTTTTCTCGCTGATCTTGTGCCCAAACATCGCGGTCCGGCGTGCCGTAGACATCTCTCAATGGCGCTCGTCCAGAAGACTCGTACGCGAAGTGCTCATGATAGTATTTAATCTGCTCTTTGATCACCTGATGCACTGTCTCCCCGTTGACTCATCGAGTTCCTCGCAGCGCGCCCGCCATTAACGTCCTCATTCGTCTCTTGCAACGTGGACAGAGTTCGCCAATGGGCTCTCACTGTTTCGACCGGACACTGAACTTCCTTCATACCACTTCGTTCAGCCAGCGATTTCCAGCGAGAAGTCTGACCATCCATAGCGCGGTCGTCCACGGCGTTCGCTGACCATTCCCGTGGAATCAGTCGTGAACGCTCTGGTCCAGCGGTACTCCTCGAAAACGCTTGACCTGTCCGGCCACCTGATCTTCGAAAAACCTGAAGGGGCTGTGCCAGGTCAGCAGCGGCGCGTCTCTGATGCTGGCGATCTCGAAAGAGTGCGAGAGCTCCGGATTCCCCTTGCTCACGCGTACGGGAAACTCCGAGCGTCGCCTTTCATGGCGCGTTGAATAAACTAACCGAGCGCATGTTCAGTCTGCATTTCGTAGAGTCAATGTCTGAGGCGTACGGTCAAGGCAGGAAGGACGCGGAATCGAAGAGGTGGGCACGGAGCTTCGTGTTCTTCATCTGCTTCGCTACTCCCGTCGATGTTCTTGAACGGTTCCTCAAGCCGCTCGGCTTCTTCCTGCTCAGCTCTGGTGCTAAGTCGTTCATCATATTGAATTCACGACCCAGGTACACATAGCTAGAGCATTCAGAGATGGTGCGTTCGTTGAGCCTGAATGGGGCATCAGAAACCAATTCGTTTTCATGAACATAGTTCTGTTAGATTCAGCCGTTAAGACCGATTTTTCCACACGCGCAGTCGAAATCAGCCAGCATGTTGCGTTGCCGTGCTCGATGTTTGGTGTTATCAAAACGATGTCATCGAAACGATGGAGCATCCCCCACAAAGCCTATCCGCAGCCTCATCGTGCGTGGGGCGTGAACGGTTTTGGACTGTTCCAAAAACCAATGCGGAGGTGCCACGTCAGAGCCTGGCGAGCTACGCGTGTTAAACTTCTTCGTGCGCCGAAAACAGTCAACAGTTATGGCCTCATTCCCCTGATCTGAGGGAACCACCGACAGGGCGACGTCGGCTGGGACCGCTCGGTGAGGCTGCTAGATCACAGGGCCAACGGAGTAAGTCGCCCAGTCTAAGATGACGATCTGTACTTTCAACAGACGCTTGCAACGGAAGCTCATTATCGAAGATCTGATGTTGCAAGCCAGGAAGATCAAGGTACGACGAGGGAGGCATCGCCCGCTACACGCCGTATACGAGACTGGAGAAGAACTGTTCCTCGGAACATGCGACAGCAGAGGCGTTGGCGGTGTGGGCGTCCTCGTCAACACGCACTTGGCCGTGAACATCGATTCGTACGAAAGTCTGACGAACCGAATCGGACGTTTGCGATTGAGAAGATGTGGTTCAACTCAGCTTTGACGATCTACGTCGCCTACGCACTAACATCAAGCTACGACGAGTATGAGCTCGAAGCGTTCTATATGGAATTGGGAAAGTTCTACAAGGAAATCATACCTTCTTCAAGGTCATCGTCGGTGATTGCAACGCTAAGATCGCGACCAAGAGAAACGGCCTGAAGAACTTCACATCGGAACTTCACGGAATGAGTGAATGAGCAGGGTGAAAAGGCTGTCTGAGTTTACCATGTCGACTCATACCATCCATGGTAACACGCAGTTCCAGAAGCCCTACTCTCATAGGCTGGACATGGGAGTCTCCCGGTGGACAATTCCATAATGAGATCGACCACATCATCTTTCAATGCGAGGTTTTGCCTGACCGATGTCGCTGTTGTTCCTTAAGTTCTACACGGGATCCGACCACCGTCTCCTTCGCGCAAGATTCCGCTTTACGATGCGAGGAGAAAGAGCCGCAAAGTTCAAGAAGCGAAGCCCCCAAATCTGACAACTGATATCCTTGTAGAATGGTGAGATCTTGGTCGTGAAGTTGCTGTAGAGCTCACAAAGAATCTTGGTGTACTGAGTAGGAATACCCTGGTTGCCCAGGGCTTCGATAACCGCTTCTGTCTCAACGGAGTCGAAGCTTTCTTCAAGTGGATGGAACGCGAGGACATAACGGCATCTTGTGTCTCTCGCGAGTACTTCAGTGAGCTTCGTTAGCGGAGTGTTCAATCGTGCTGAATCCTCTTCGAAACCCTGCTTGCTCGCATGGCTGTCCTTCGTCTAGCGTTCTGCCAATGCCATTCAGAGAACTCGTGTGAAAAGTATTGGTAGACTACAGACAGCAGGCAAATTGGGCGATAATGCCAATGTCGTACAGGTCTCCCTTCTTGTACAGCAACACAGTCTTGCTGTTTTCCACGGAGGTGGGTACCTTGCATTCCGACAGAGTAGCGCGTGAAGAGATCGAGCCAGAGTTTTGACGAGAACTGGCTGGAAGAATTCTTCAGATGTTCAGGTCTGATCCTGTCGGGACCCGGTATTGCCGTGCGATTTCCCACAACGACGAGATGGCATGTCGGAACTTCGGAAGCGGGAACTGCTGGGAACGACGTATCCATCTTGCTCCAAGCGGTATGGTGGCAGATGGGACGTGGCTGTCAAAGAGATCAGAGTAGAAGTCGCTGGATGACCTTCTCCATTGCCCTTCTTGATGCGTGATTTTCATCCGGACGTCGGACGGCGCGTCATCTTGGTCGTACAGTTGGCGAAGTTGCGCGGGTTTTGCGGATGCCTTCCCCTCCTCTGCGGCTTCCACCAGTACAGCTGGCTCTTCTCTGCTTGAGTTCTTCCTTTATCGCTTCTCTGCATAGCTTCGCAAGCTCAGCGTCAGCTGTAGCCTGCGGCTTGCTGCTGGCCTCCACTTTGGCGCAATCAACTTGAGAGTTTCCAGAGATAGACGCTTCTTGGTAATCTTGGAACTCTCTGACTTCTTGGCGCAGTCTTGAAGGGAAGGTGTGCGACAAGCCGTATTCCTCCGTCGATGTTTCGATTATGGAATCCTCCCAGAGCCAGCCGGAAGAAGTGAAGTCATCCCAGTCTGATGACGGATTTGGGGCTTCGCTTCTTGAACTTTGCGGCTTGTTCTCCTCGCATCGTTAAAGCGGAATCTTGCGCGAAGGAGACGGTGGTCGATCCCCGTGTAGAACTCAGGAACAACAGCGACATCGGTCAGGCAAGAACCTTCCGATTGAAGATGATGTGGTCGATCTCATTATGGAATTGTCCACCGGGCAGATCCATGTCAGCCTAGAGAGTAGGGCTTCTGGAACTGGTGTTACCATGGATGGTATGAGTCGACATTGGTAAAACTCAGACAGCCTTTCACCCTGCTCATTCCACTCCATTCCGTGGAGTTCCGATGTGTGAAGTTCTTCAGCCGTTCTTCTTGTCCGATCTTAGCGTTGCAATCACCGACGATGACCTTGAAAGTATGATCTTCCTTGTAGAACTTCTCCCAATTCCAGGAACCTTGCAGCTCATCCTCGTCGTAGCTTGATGTTAGTGCGTAGGCGACGTAAATCGTCAAAGCTGGAGTTGAACCACATCTTCTCAATCGCAAACGTCCGATTCGGGTTGTCAGACTTTCGTACGAATCGATGTTTCACGGCCAAAGTGCGTGTTGACGAGGACGCCCGACACCGCCAACGCCTCTGCTGTCGCGATTGTTCCGAGGAACAGTTCTTCTCCAGTCTCGTATACGGCGTGTAGCGGGCGATGCCTCCTCGTCTCAGTCAGTCCGATGCCGTCGCTGATCTTCCTGGCTTGCAACATCAGATCTTCGATGTAAGCTTCCGTTGCAAGCGTCCCGTGTTGAAGTACAGGTCGTGTATCTTATCCTGGGGCGACTTTAAAATCTCCGTTGGCCCTGTGATTCTAGCAGCCTCACCCGAGCGGTCCCAGCCGACGTCGCCCTGTCGTGGTTCCCTCAGTTTCAGGGGAATGAGGCCCATAACTGTTACTGTTTTTCGACGAGAAGAAGTTTAAACCACGCGTAGCTCGCCAGGCTCTGACGTGGCACCTCCGCATGGTTTTAGGAACAGTTCAAACCGTTCACCCCACTCCACGATGAGGCTGCGGATAGGATTTGTGGGGGATTCTCTCATCGTTTTGACGACATCGTTTCGATAACACCAAACATACATCGAGCAAGCGGAACGAATGCTAGCTGATTTCGAGTGCGCGTGTGGAAAAAATCGGTCTACGGTCTCTCGAATCTAACGAAGACTATGTTCATGAAAAACGGATTGGTTTCTGATGCCCCATTCACGCTCAACGGAACGACCATCTCTGAATGCTCTAGCTATGTGTACCTGGGTAGTGAAATCAATATGATGAACGACTTAGCACCAGAGCTGAGTAGGAGGAAGCGAGCGGCTTGACGAGCCTTCAAGAACATTGAGGGAGTAGCGAAGAAGACGAAGAACACCAAGCTCCATGCCCACCTCCACGATTCCGCGGTCCTTCCTGCCTTGACGTACGCCTCAGAGATTTGACTCTACGAAAGCAGGATGAACATGCGGTTAGTGTTATTCAACGCGCCATTGAAAGGGCGTTGCTCGGAGTTTCCCGCTACAAGAGGGAATCCGGAGCTCCGCACTCGGCCGACGATCGAAGATCAGAGACGCCCCGCATTTGCTAAGGTTTCGAAGATCAGGTGGGCCGGACACGTCATGCGTTTCGAGGACTACCGCTGGACCAGAGCGATCACCGACTGGATTCCACGGGATGTTAAGCGAACGCCTGGACGACCGCCTATGCGATGCTCAGACTTCTTCGTGAAAGCTCTGAACGAATGGTATGAAGTTTAACATGTCCGTCGAGCAGTGAGAGCCCATTGGGCAACTCTTGCACGTTGCGGGGACGAATGGAGACGTTACTGGCGCCCGCTCGAGGAATTCGATGATCAACGGGAGCACAGGTGATACAGGTGATCAAAGAGCATATTAAATACTATCATGACACTTCGCTACAGTCTTCTGGACGAGCGCCATCGAGAGATTCTGGCACGCGACCGCGATGTGGTGCCCAAGATCAGCGAGAAAGTCGCTTCTCTGGAAGTTTCCAAGAAGATACGAGCGACGACATGTGAGAAGGATATTCTTCACGAGTTGCTCAATGTAACCGCCAGCGCTCACCTCAGTCCGGGGTCTACGAAGAAAATATTGGTCTTTCCATTCCAGGTACGTCCGGTCCATACCATCAACCAGCGCCTTGGCGACTGTGGTGAAGATGATGTCCTAGACCGTGGCGACGTTGTCGTAGCTGCTCGATGTTGGAGATCATCCAGATTGAGAGTGGTGGTCTCCAGGTAGCTATCCATGGGTGACTCCATACAAGAAGTTTTGCAGCTGTTTGGGGTGACATGAATTTCAAAGGTCTTCTCCAGTCAGGCTGCAACTGGAGATGACTTCATATTTTGGTGTACATGAAGGTGATGGGCGAGAGCCCAGCTCCTGCTTATGGAGCAACATCTCGGGTATCTTCCGCCATCCGCCTCGGTCAGATGACTTTTTTGCCCCCCCCCCTGTGTATGTGTTTCCACACGTCTGACACTCTATTTGGTAGATCACACCTAGCAATCGACAAGTTTGCCGTGTGGACAAATAACATAATTTCTTAATATGCATTGTTTATCGTAGAGCCCGTTTCGAACCAGTTGCTGCTTGATGTTACTGTTAGGGATGTTAACTAACTGAATGACATCTTGCAACTGTGCTCTAACACTGTACTTCGCTGTATTGCAATGCTTATCGTATCGGAGATAAAGGGAGACACAGCGGTATTCTATTCGGGCGCGGAACTTCTCGCGTATTACTGCGCTGTCTACCAGTACGTTGTGGCACCGTATAACCGTTCATAGAGCTATCTCACATGATAAGCGTCGTGGTTCTTGACGCTCAACTTCTCCTGTGCCGCTATGCGTTGCTGCTTGCTGCTCTCAGCATGTTGTTAACAATTGCACGTTTGACGACCTGTGAATGAGCTGACGTAGCTTGTAGCAAGGTATTCTTTGAACTGACTTTACGGTACCACTTCACGCTAACAATGTCACTGGATACTTTAACTTGAGTGTCGAGGTAAGAGAGCCAACCGTCGTTTGGTGTTTCCCATATGATTATAATGTACTGTGATTGTTCATTCATTATTCGAAAACATTCGTCCACCTCGGACTGTGTTGACGTTACGATGAGACCGTCATCGATGAATCTGCAGTACATTAGTGGATGACGTCCTAGTACTGGCTCTTCGATCCTACCCACAAAGCAGACAGCAAGAACCGGTACTAGTCGTTGACCCATGGCGAGGCCTCGTACATGTGGAAAGATGTTCCTACCCATTCAAAAATGTCGCAGCCTAGGCATTCCTTCACTAACTTTATGATTTGCACTTAACTGACTAGGGAAGGTCGTCAGGTCGAAATGGCCATTTGTGATGAGATATAGATCACTAGACGTGGTTTTGGAAGCTGATCTTCAATCTGCCTTCAAAATTTGCTAAGCGATTCTCTGACCGGAGTTATGGAGCCGCGTTTACCACGCAACAGGTCATGGGATCGGATCCCTGCTGAGCTTTAACTTTTTTGCTTGTTGCGCGAACGTGGCAAAAAGTGGTTTTGCCGTCACTACTACTTCAGTTCTCACCTGAGCTTGTCTGAAGAAAGTTTGCCTCCATTTATTACTGCGCTTGGACTCCTTGTAGAAGCACTGTAGTGCACCTGTAGTCTAGCAAGGGGTCCAAGCGCAGTAAATAAATGGAGGCAAACTTTTCTTCCGCAGACAAGCTCAGGTGAGAAGTAAAGTAGTAGTGACGGCATAATCACTTTCTGCCACGTTTGCGCAACAAGCAAAAAAGTTAAGCTCAGCAGGGATCCGATCCCAGACCTGTTGCGTGGTAAATGCGGCTCCGTAACTCCGTTCAGAGGATCGCTTTGCAAAGAAGGCAGATTCAAGATCAGCGTCCAAAACCACGTCTAGTGATCTACATATCATCACAAATGGCCACTTCGACCTGACGACCTTCCCTAGTGAGTCCAAATGTGCCCATTGCACCAGCATGCCCATCGAGCATCTCGGACAATGCCTGCGAGGCCTGCTCGTTCTGGACTTTAGTGTAAAGCGAAACAACGTTTTCAAAAATTCAGTTACGGTGCTCCGTCCAAAGTCAGAGGACCGTAATATCTCAAGGAACTGCCTAGTGTAGACAGGTGAGCTGGAACCTTGGAATTGACTCACAATGCAGTTGAGAAACCATGAAATTCTGTCGGTTGGTCCCCCTGCACAACTAATGATAGGACGTATTTTATATGTATGCGGTGATATCGACAGCGTACCGTGAGGATAACTTTGTGGTTTTTATGGGACTGCAGGAAGCCGGCCATTTTGGATGATCTACTTTCAATCTGCCTATGAACTTATTGTCAAGATCTGCAGATTTTGCTCAACCATACAGATTGAGTTGACTGCATTGCGCCAAAAATTCCTTCTCAGCTATGCGGTGATAGGTCGTGGAATCGCTATGATGGGATTCTGTTGGGGCTCATCAAGACGTGCGACATAACGACGAACTATACCCTTGTCACTAACAGATATGCGCAGAGTACCATTTGATCCCAGCTCGCGTAACTCTTTCAACCCTTGCCGTTGCTCGTACATCAAGTTGATGTTTATAAGCTACCTATGTTGGTCCAGAGCAGCTAAGACACCCGTGAACAGAATTCTAAACGTAAAAACACTTCGAGACACTTTTTTATGAGACTATCAGTCCCCCAGCTGTCGATGTATCCTGGACCCCCGCCCAAAACTGCACGGGGTTAGAGTACGGGGCCGTGGGAAAGTCGTAATTCCTTGCCACACCGCCCATTTTGCAAACCCCGTTTATGCTAACAGCGTCCGCGCGGCGCGCGTCGGTGCAGCTCTCTTGGCTTTTTGCCAAGTCCTGTAATTGCGCTTTGGAATACAAGTAAAACGCAATCCCTTTATGCGGATAACATTTTAGGTGCTGCAGAATAAGGACCGAAGATGATGACGAGGGCCAGAACTCAAAAGCAATTGTGCTGCTTCTGCAATATCCCTCGGAGGCCGCGCATTCCCACAAAAGATGACAATAAAAACGGACAACATGACAGTAAAACGTGACAATACAAGCAAAACGCAATTTCCTAACATTTGAGGTATTGCTCATGCTTCAAAGTCTAAATAGAGGGTGATGAAGATGACAAAGGCTACAAATGAGGAACAAGGAATGTAGATGTAAATAAAACAAAATTGAAAAAACTAAGGAAACGCAAATTAATTGAAATCGCGTGTGCATTTCTGCGATCTGTCTCGAATCCGGCTCCAGAGCCATAGAAATACTCCAAACTAACGAGTGGGGCGCTAAGGCCGTTTTTATTTTCATGTTTCATGGAAATGCGCGGCCTTCGAGGGATATTGCAGAAGCAGCACAGTTGCTCTTGAGTTCTAGCCCTCGTCATCATCTTCGGTCCTTATTTTGCAGCACCTAAAATGTTATCCGCATAAAGAAATTGCGTTTTACTTGTATTCCAAAGCGCAATTACAGGACATGGCAAAAAACTAAGAGAGCTGCACGCGACACGCGCCGCGCGGACGGTGTTAGCATAAACGTGAGTTTGCGAAATGGGCGATGTGTCAAGGAATTACGACTTTCCCACGGCCTCGTGCTCTGACCCCGTGCAGTTTTGTGCGGGGGGACCAGGACACATCGACAGCTGGGGGGGGGGGGCTGATAGTCACACACCCTCAATGTGTTTGAGCGTACCATGTGTCTTTAAGCGCAAACATCCACCGTTGGACATAAACTGAAGACGACTTAGGCTGTTTTAGGGTTCTATAGTATTTGCAAGCGCGATTCCAATTAGGAGGATGTGAAAAAGAGCAGCAAGCCTTTCTTGTGTTTCATACTTTGCAAGCGATGGGAAGGACGTGAGCTGAAGAGCAGGTGGTTCGTCTTCCATACTCTCCTCAAGAGTAGGATGTGAAATGAAGAGCAGTTAGTGTGCTTATCAGACTCACCTTGATCTTTCAGATGGGAGCACTATTCAATTGTTACTACCCCAATCTCCTAACACCAGACCAGTTTTTCTATCGGCCCTTTTACCAAATAGGCTGAAAACTATCCATGCTCTCTCTTCTTGCATTCTTCTCGGCATGTTAATAGCAGGTGTTTCAATATTCTTGTGTCTTACGAGGTTGTTAGGTGGAACATTTATTAAAATGGCCTAACGTCGTCGTCTTCAGAGGCGATGTGTTTTTAAAGTATTAGATGTGCAACATACTCCACCAACCACCTCGTCAACTCTAAAGCAACACTCAGCTAAAGCAACACTCTCGATTATACATGTAAACGTACATCGTGTATACGCTTTGTATAGCTGGAAATCAATAGTGGGATGATAATCCGTTGATAGTCCGTTGGGTACTCTGCAGTCGATTCCACTGTAGTGGCCACCAGTAAGCTCCTCGATGACACGGGAGACGATCAGTCTCAGTCTGAACAGTTTAGGCAAGATTTGACAGTGTGCGATGGATGAAAGATGGTGAATCAATCAGTAGTGTACTTAGAAGAGCAAATAAAGAGGATTACACCGTTAATGGACCATCGTGAGTTCGTGAACATTTTCCCTGCTTACCTCCCCATTTTTCTTGGTCACATATGAGTGTTTCAGGCTGATTCTCCGTGGCGGTAAGCAACAACTTGAGGGTGACTACCAATGCATTGCTGGAGTGTCAGGTGTACGACTTTCCAATCGACAAGTTGTTAAAACCACACTTGTCTCCGATCCAATAAAACTTCGACGAGCGCGTATCACAAAATTCGATCAGACTACCAATCATGTAGGTTTCCAATATGCTGCCATCTGCATTTGCATTTTCTCCTTGAATGAAGTCACGACGATAGAACAGCCATGTATATACAACATGGTCCCCACAAAATAAGAAAATATTCTGTCTAGTCAGTTTTCGACTCAGAATTTAGCAGTTCTTAACATAGGTGAATTGATTATAATGTGTAGTATGACTGCAATATGTGGAATGAGTGGTATGTAGTAGATTTTCGGTATTAGTTTGAAAAGGAATAATTAGCAATTTTACTCATTCAAGCTTTCTGATTAAAACTTTTTCACGTACATGTTGCGTGCCTATTACCGTACGTTTAATCTTGTTTCAAAGTGATGTACCATTTTCACTTTAAATCTGTGTTGGTAGAGTAGGTAGTGTGGCAGTCGTTTATTGGAGTCGACTGCTCGGTTGTATGGTTCCTGGTAGAATGCTCCATCTATCTAGGCGTGCCTCTCAATACAGGAGAGGTCACATCGAGTATCTAATCGTTTCCCTATGGGTCATAATCACACGGCTTAATAATGCTTATGGCTTACACCTATCAATCACTTAGTCATACAAGGTGTGCCGGCAGGTTCTGGTGGCAATCCAGAACAAAATCGGACACTTTTCAAATCAAATCGGGCACACCCCTTACAATTTGCAGTTGAGAACTAGACCATTTGCACTTGAGAACAAGACCACACTAGGTACTGCTGGAAGCTCCGCCCCAACACCTCCGCCCACTTCTTAGCGCGGCCGTGGTTTTCCATGTTTTATGAATTCTGCTTCTTCGAATTTTTTCACTTTTGCTACTTGACACACACATTCAATTGAATAGATTTGCTACCGACACATATATGACTCCGCCCACTTCACAACGAAGTGACGAAGTTCTGGATTTTTCTAACTTTTTTCGACGCTGTTTTTTCACATCCAATCTTCACAGAACGAATATAGTCATGCATTTACTCTGACCACGCCCACTTTCGTTTTTTCGCGGAAATTGATTTTTCGTCCGAATTTTCACTTTTTTAGGGGCCTCGCCCGCTAATGGAAGCTCCGGACAATTTGTAGAGCCCCGCCCACTTTCCAAAAACGATGCAGATCGGCGAGCTAGTGGCCGTACTAGCAGGTTATGGCCTCTCCATCACATAGAATTAAAAAAAAGAAGTGACTAAAAAAAAGGCGAAAACTTTGTACAGGTAATGCTAAGACCAAGGCTAGATTCATTACTCAAACTAAGACTAATCTGGAATTGACTGTAGCCGGCCTTGCAATGCTGCTCACGGAGGCGAGACCGTAAAGTGGCGGGCGCATCCACGCTATTGGTTGATCCTTGTGAGCGACACTCTCTTGGCGGGAAATCCTGTATCGACTGTCTAGCCACGGCGAACCACGTTTATTGGTCACTTAAACAAAGTAGAACAATTAAGACTAGAACTACAAAAAATAAGACTACAGGAACATAGTGACAATAAATTCACAGCCCCAAACACCTGCAATTTGGAATGAACGTATTGGGCTGTTTTTGGGTGTAGTAGAAGCGTTTCTGCAGATGAGTCTGCATCAGGTGAATATTGCTGCAACGCGTTGCCTGTGGTTACTGGATTATTCAGTTTCCCCTTTGGCAAGTAGTAGTATTTAATATTAATTAAACGTTTTCGCTTTATTCTCGAAGCGTCACCCCATAATGGGGTCTTGGCTGATCTACCGCGTCTTTTTTAGAGCGATTCAAGCAATCCGAAGAACGAAGTAAACTGAATCGAACGCATCGAAAGCCCAACTTCTGTTGAGCTGTGATCAAGAGGCACTAAGAAAGCCCTGGTTTGGAAGCACGGTAAAGCATCATAATGTGTGAAGTGGCGGGGTTAGTACGACCTCCTCCTCCTGGAGGGTCCCCCGCTCGGCTCTAATTATTGATTTTGACGAAAGTTAATGAATGCGTACCGATGCAAGTCGCTTGAATGCCCGCGGCTGCGCTTCTCCCAGCTTAAGTCATTGCTGGAGCAGACTTGTTGACAAGACAGGTGTTATGCAGTGTTTCTTCCGGGGTAATGACTGTTTGAGGTTTGGGGCTTATGAGAAGTGGAAGGTGGGATGTCAAAGCGATGGCAGCACTGCTGCATGCTGTAACTAGCCGTGATTTGAATCTTTCCCTGTTTGCGAAATATTTTGGATGGGATAATTTCAAGTCGCACGCGTCTTTTTATGCTTCGCATGACGGTACTTTCATACGCCACTCTTGCAGAACCAAAAACATGTCAAAAGAACAATATTTACTGTTTCTAGAAGCGCTGCAGTTTCTTCAAAGACCGGCTAGCTTAGGAAACTACGTAAAGGTTTATGATGGGCGAATTTCTGAGCTAGTCGAAGGCTCTACTCCTGAACCTATGTGAGAATACTTTTTTGTATACCTCAAGATGCCTTCAAGGTGCGTATTCTCATTGAGCTGAGTTCCATCTGAGTTCTGCCGTGCATTACGCTCCCACGCAGAGATAGTGAACGGAGTGACTTCTGAGGATAAGTTATTTTTGTACATGCAAGCAGATGTTTCCATAGGGCTCGTAAAGGTCGATACAAATGAATTTGTTAGTGTTGATTTAGTCATCTAATTACTTGTGAATTTATGCTAACTATTATATGGTTGTCCGGAAAGTTCTCAGCATTTTGAGTGTTTCACTTTAAACGATCATAACTCTTTTAATACTCATCGGATTAATCGAAATAAGCACCATTCGAATCAGCACACTCTTGCCAATGTGACAATTGATAAATCCCCTCAAAGAAAAAACTGAGTGGTCCAGAATCCACGAAACACCCGGAGGCTTTTTTGCCTGGTCCTGATTGATGAAGTATTTTTCCAGCAGGGAAGTTCTGAAAATGTTTGAAAAGGTGATAGTCGGTTGGTGAAAGGTCTGCAGAATAATACAGGTGAGGAGAACTTCAACTCCCAATTCTTTAAATTTATGGATAGTGATTTGTGAAACGGGCGGGCGTAGTCATGCAAAAGAATCGGACCCTTTCTGTTGGCAAGTGCTGGCTGCAGCTGGCGCAATTGTCGGTACATTTCGTCGATCTCTTCATAGTAGGACTCTGCTGTGATGGTTTGGCCTGATGACAAAAAGTTATAGTAGATCACACCAGCCGATGACCATCACACTGCAACCATGATCTTCTTTTCATGAGGATTCGGCTTTGGGAATGCCTCGGTGGTTCGTCGGCATCCAACCACTGTCCGGAACATCTTTTATCATACATGATCCACTTTTCATCAAAGGTGACAATTCGATCCAAAAACGTTTCTGTTACGCAAAAGCATGAAGAAGGAATCGACATGCCAATTTCTGCCGGTCACTCAAATTGTGGGGCACCCACTTTTCGAGTTTTTTCACCTTACCAATCCGTCTCAGCCCACCCGCAACAGTGGATTTGCCAAATCCTAACTTTTCTGCAATCTCTCGAACTGTTTATGATGGGTCAGCCTCCCGTTCAAATCCTCGTCAGGTATTGCATAAGGTCGACCGCTACGAGGTTCATCTCCAAGGCTGAAATCTCCGGAACGAAATTTATCGAACTATTGTCGCACGGTGCTTTCTCCAACACTATTGGGCCCCCACACCTAGTTAATTTTCGAGCTGTCTCGACTGCGGATTCACCCACTTTGTAGTTGAAAACAATATCGTCCGAAGTAGCTCTTTTGAAATGCTTCAAAAAGTCTTGGGAAAAGAGGGTCAAGCAATGGTGAAACGGCATTTATACCCTCAGATAGCGCAAGAAATTCTCTTCAGGATGTACTACTGAGACGAAGGGAGGATGAGTTTTTAACTCGAAATGAATGTACAAAAAATAGTAACACAAAACGCTGAGAACTTTCCGGACAACCTAATAGATTGGAAAGAAAGTCCTGCGGCACTGTGATCGTAATTTCTGACCGAGTCCACCTATCCACCTTTCTCATAGCTTCTTGATTCAGCTCTTGTAGAGCTACGGCTACTACTACGAAAAAAAGAGGTGGATCTCGTTTTCGAGAGGGCGTTGGTTTTAATTTTTGCTTTCCAAAGAATGCAGTAGGGACTCAGACAGTTGATAATTAGAGGCTGCTAAGTTCCTTCAAAGACAGCAAAGTCTCATGGATAGCTGCTTTCCAATTATGAAACAGTAACTGATAAATAATCTCCCCAAGAAGAAAACTGGCAAGAAGCGTCCTCCAGAACAACATAAACAAAATCGCTCCCTCACAGTCACACCTCCCTGCGGTCTCTGTGCAACCTCTACCTCACAAATCTCTCTATCACATCTCGCAGTAGTTGATATCATCCAGTGCAAAAAAAGGAATACAAAAAGAAAACAACAAAAACGCAGAGGAAAAACTCTTGGAAGGAAAAATTTTATCAACGAGGTGTCTGAATTTGGGATTAAGGTAGCGTACGTTATGTGCGTCAAGCTTTGCATCACGAACAATTGGTCACTGCGTGCTTTTTGCGCGGTTTACACCCGCGAAATGAGTTGAATTGAACTGTATATACCGTCCAATTGAGGTTACTGTAAGACGGGGAGGGGACAGCTAGAATTATCCATTGGCATTAGCAATGCCCGCCGCGGCCCGACTAACGAAAACAATTGAGTTGGCCTCCGTCGGAGGACACCTAGCAAGTAAGGCGGTCCAACTGAGCGGGCGACTAGAACTTACAGCGGCTGGGGGGCGCTTCTCGCTCGCTGTGCAGACGAATAGAGTGGGACAGTCTTTAGCTTGGAGGCTATACTTCTTGCACAACGAAGGACGACCATGTACTACTCGAGCGCGGGGGCTGTCTTTAATAAGTGAGTACGGTCGCATGACCCGTAGATTTTTGACGCAGCCTCTCCGCCACTTCGCATTGCCGAGGAGTAGAAAGAAATTCAGTCTTTCTGAAAGAAATCAGGTGTGACATCATCCACGTTTTGGAGTTGTTTAGGTAGGCCGCCATAGCTGTGCCAGTATCTGGCGACATCGCTCTGAAGTCCCACCGAATCCTTTTTTTGACAGGCTAGAGTTCTTACTGTGGCGTCTTCTGCCATACAGAACGAAAAGGAGAAGTTTGTACGTAGCGACTGAAGACCGTAACGTGACAGCTCGGAATTCAGCCTGCCGATCCGGATCCAAAGTGCGTGGGGCTTCTATCAGTGGGCGGAGCCACTTGCTACAACCTAAAAATGCGAAAGTTTGGAAGAAATTTAGAAACAAAGAAAAGAATATATTCTAGATGCTTTCCAAAGCACTGATGATCCATCTCGCCTGTCCGCAGGCGAATCATCGTTGTCTCACCAACCCCCAGGCTCTTCAGTGCGATAGGGTTGACGAAACGAGAACACGGACTACATAGGGGAAGGGACAGGATAAAACGAGAGAAATTGTTAGACAGGTGTACATTTAAAATTCATGCAATAAAAATGATGTAAAAGGAATGGGACAGAAAAAGTAAAAGGAATCAGAAAGATACACGAAGGATATCACGCGAAGTGAGTAACAAATACGTGAGGAAAGAAATTGGGTTGTTATTAATAGGCCAAACCAACTGAGGGAATATTGAGTAAGAGACTCTGTTGTAACGGATTACAAAAGTTAAAACAAGAAAAATATTGAAGTGGCAGAGTGAGAGTTAGTGTTGGACACCAGTGAGAAGACCGTTAACCATTCTACTTATCTTTCTACCAGTCGCCTCGCCGGCTGACGCCGTCGCGGCTCCTTCTGATACGGCCCGGCTGCGCCTGGCGGCGCGGCTTCGCCGCGCGTACGCTTCTGCTGCACCATGTTCTAGACTCAACTTGATATACCGACTTTATGTTCTGGTACTCCACTTTCCTCGCGGTGGGCTGCGACAGTACTCGTTGAGGCTATTTTACAGATTCATTGCGTCTGACGGATTGCTGGGCGCCCAGCCTCAGAGCAGACCTCCGCCCACTAATTTTGTCGGCCTCCACACTCTGTCACCGGCCAACCCTGCTGCCTGAACCTTATGACCGCCTTTTTATCCGGTGTCTGAGAAGTGTTTCTGAGGACGCGTTCTGGCAGAATTTTTGGTGTGTGCTAAGACCCACTCTGAAAACAGCCGCTCCGGCCCCCAAATCTTTTTTGTGCGCCCACATTCCTGATACGTGTGACCCTCTGCTGACCTTGAATCCACGTTTCTTCCCGGTCTATTGAAGTGCTCTGCGACCGTTTCTGCAGATCTTTCGTTGACTCCGCCCCACTTCGGGCAGGCTCTCCGCCCCCAATTTTTTTCCACGGGAGCTCCTCACGCGGCGACCCTCTGTTACCTTAATCCAGCGTTTTCTTACCGGTCTTTGAAAGTGCTCTGGGACAGTTTTAGAGAATTTTCTCTGGCTCGCCCAAACTCGGCTGCCCGCCCACAAGTGTATACCCACATTTCTCAATCGCGGCAACGGCCTCTGCTGGGACCTTGATTCATTTGTTTCGTGTCTGGAGTGCTCTGAAACTATTTACAGATCTTTCGTCTGACTCCGCCCACTTTCGAAGGCAGGCTCGCGCCACAACTTTGTGCCCTACTGCCCTCACCGGCGAACCTTTGCAACCTTGACGCACGACGTTTTTCTGGACGCTTGCAGTGCTCTGCTGAACCGAGCATACAAACCTTTTAAAAATGCAGTATCTGCGGTTTAGGCAAGCGTCCGCCGGACTGAAATGTGGGCGATCTCAGCACATTTTGAGCGTGCCAATATCTCGCCCAAATATTTACATTCTGCCATGAGCTTTTTTGCGCGCTTCTGAACAGCTCTCGCGGCAACCGAGTTACTGAGTTTTTCATGCGGGAAAGCACGAAGCACCGCCACCTTTGAGTACGCCCCGCACCATCTTTGGATGTATCTGCCACAGAGTTCTCGGCGATCACTTACTAACACTTATTCCGCTTTTCCCCATCCTTAGGAAGCTGCCTCCGAGAGGCGAAGTTGAATGAAACATTTGTTTCTGTGTCAACCGCCGAAGAATTTCAGCCGTGAGATGCCAGAGACCCGAGCTGTGTGTCTTGGGCCGGGGCTTCGCATAGGTCAAGGATGTGCTTTATTTTAATTGTCCCATGCTCTACCCATCCCCACCTTTGACCCGACTCTCCAAGCGTTTCTTCAGGTCGAACCGAATATTCCGCGACAGACAAGACTTAAACAAACAAACAAACAAACAAAACTTACAAACACCACAGACCTTAAGCGAATTATATATATGTGGTGATAGTAATTTGCGATGGAGGCACTGCAGCTTCTAAATTTATAAATACGTTTTTCACAGTGCTAGTAATTATAAGGTTTCCAAAAATATCGTGACCATATCCCTTATTTTACTTATGGGTATAGTAAAGGTACGTTCCGCGATAAACTGAGGATAGGTTCTTATAACCGTGCACGGTGATCAGGCAGGCAACGCCTGAGGCTACGCTGCTTCTAAGAGTTGAAAAACAGCAAGCAAAACGCAGGGCGCTCAGGTTCTAGGCCCATTTGCGCCCGATAGGCCCATGCCGGCCTCCAATGACTGTGTCGTTGTGAGGCTGCCATTGCGCTCTCTCGTCCGTCATTTTCTGGCCTCTCTCGTCTCTTATCAGTGTTTCGCCGCCTTTTGCCATTCACAATTGATATTGACTACATTACGCTCATCCGGGGATCATGATCAATTGGAATAAAGAGGGTCTTATTGCGGGCGCTTTTTCGTGGTTCCTTCTCTTCAATAAGTCAACAATCACAGCAATTATTTTTGAACTGTATTACCTATAAACTGTGGTCGCTGGAATTGCCTTTAAAAACGAACGGGTGTTTGCCAACCGTAATATTTCCGCGTATATAACAGAAGCCTTGTTAATAAGGGAAATACTTGTGTCACTATAAGGAAATCTGATTACATTGGAGCTCAAATTGTCCGTTTTATTATACAACTTAAAACAGATTTTCCCGTTCGTTATATTGATTGTTAAACCTAATCCATTATCGACTTTCAGTGATTCTTGGCATCGTGTGAGGTCTTCCTGAATAGATGTTTAAACCACAGCCAAGATATTAACAGATTTATTTGGCTGACGTTTCGGCTTAGTCGCCTTGGTCGGTGCCTGGAAAGTGAACTACCGCCGAATTCTATTTCAGACTAAAGAGCAGCTTACCATAGACCAAACGTCTCTAGGGTGGTTTCGTAGCTCGCAAGCACAAACAACTAACCTCATTGTCAGGAGAGCACGGCTAGGTCGAGTTTCGACTACCGCTAAACTGATCCACTGTGAGTGGCTTCAGCGGACCAGCCCTTCGACCCGAAGCCGATGGCGATTGAAGTCCACACAGGTCAGCGAATGGGGCGAGCACACTTGCTAGGCATTCGTCTCTTTCTTGTTCAACTTGGTTTTTGTGGCGCCTATCCAGAAGGCCTGTAACGTTTTGCGGGTTGAAGTGTGGGGCTCTCGCGTCAAGATCCTCACAGAGACTTGGAACTCCGCACCTCCGTGTCCATACAACCTCTGACCACCAAGCGGGCGGGGGGGGTCTGAAGCCTTGATTTCTTCAACCCGTCCAGATGTTCCTTCACCCTGGAGCAAAGTGGTCGCCCAGTTTCGCCGATGTACTCCTCCCCACAGAGGGGGCATGAGATCAGATAGATCATACCTGATGTCATGCAGTCACCCTGCATCCCATGAGGGCAGATAACACAAATGGGGGGGGGGAGTAAGGCAATGCCCATCATACCAGCGATTGCGAACCAATTGCTGCTTGAGGTTCGTGGGAAGGATCTCGACCACCCGGACCATAGCGTCGAGTCCGGACCTGCGGCCGTGATGCGTCCCGGACCTGCGTCAGTGATGGGATCAGCTCCGCTTTAAGGCCGTCCTCACAGCGGAATCCCATCACTGACGAAGGACAAGTAGAACAGCACCTTCTCGAAATCCTCGATAGCAGCCCTATGTTATGGCATACTGAGGACTTCTTTGAGAAGCAAACGAAACCATGTGTTCTCCATGCTGATCAAATGTAGGTCGAAAGAACTGTATTGTGAGGTATCTGCCGAGTTGTCAATGGAGGAGAATAGTGGATGAGTCAAAGATAATTCGTGATACTGTTCGCTCGAAGGTCAGATTAAGACATCAGAATAAGTTCAATGGACTAGTAGATTTAGGAGGGTCTCGTAGAGCACAAGCACAAGAAACTACCTCCGCTAGCGTAGACCGCCAACACGCTGATGACAGTGAAGCGATTACTTGTGCTTCAACCAGAGTCGCTGTGATTGGCGGCGCCAATCTTTCTACTGACGCGCTATCTTTCTGGACCTCGGCCCCATTTTTTCACCGGGTCAATCAGTAAGTCACGGGGTATCGCGCAAAATCCTGAGAGCCTTGCAATATCTCCAGGACACCCTCCGCCCTAAGTCAAACAGCAGGGAAATTGTCAGCGATTGCTGAAAGGGTCTAGTTTTCAAAAGATGCCGTTCCCCTCCCTATTTTTCATGCCACAGGACCCTAAGAGCGCGTTCAGACTTCGCGATCCGGATCGCGCGATCACAGCGATCGCGCGATCCATCGCGCTACTGTGGGTGAAATTACACCGGGAGGGAGTCATGTTCGTTCATGTTCATTGTTCCTGTTCTTTTTTCCTTTCTTCTTT
>MU966763.1:46087-65501 GCA_036418165.1 Cooperia oncophora
CGTGGTTCGCATCTGAGTGAGCTTGGAGATCAGAAAAACTTTTGGTGAAGAGAAACATATGGCGAGAGTTCAGCATGTCTGTGGTGTGTTGAGACCCGCCCACAGTGGGTGGAGCGTGTTCTCAAGCACGGGGTCCCTACTTTCACTGCGTTTTAGTGCATAGGCCGCCACACTCTTGAACACCTGTTGTCACACGTACATTTGATACCAGTTGGTTAGCTGGCTGACGCCGGCGCGACTCCTTTTCTATTAGGTTGTTTGAAAAGTAATGCGACACTTTGATTGAATTGTTCTAGAAAAAGACCAAAAATCATTTTGGATGTTTTTATCCCTGATTAGTGAAGACTGTCCTCTGGGGTTTCTGCACATGGGTATATCATGACTTTGTGGAAGTTTTCAAAGCTTAAAAGTCCCTCAGGTCGAGGTACTTTCCGACCTATCCCATATTATGAGTTCCTGTAGGGCACTCCGCCGTAGTCGAGGAAGCTAACACTTACGTTGTCTTGAGGAAGGATATCGCTTGCCATGGCAGAGGGTAGCTTTTGCATCAGCGCTTCCAGGCTGGACTTATTTAACTCGTAGTTAGGCAATGTATAGGTCGCCCACCAGCACAGAATGACGGCCCTTTACTCAAGCTTCTTGAGGCGCAGCCGAAGGTAACCACCAGTAAGTTGGCAACCTCTCTAGGCTCCACCTGACTGACAACTGCCATGCTTCTCCGCAATCTCGGTTATCGGAAAAATTTTTTGTGAAGGATGCCTCAACCCGTCTGACAAGTCATACCGAATGACCGTGACTGAGTTTTCTTTTCCTTGTACACAGCGAAAGAACTTTTGTGAGATCTTGTGTGGTTGGTAGCGAGTGTTGGAGTCCTTGCGTACATCATGCACATGTCCCTCGCAGGATCTCTCAAACAGAAAAGTAGATTGCTTAGCCAAAAACAGATGTGCATGGGATAAAGATTTCAGTGTGTTATTGGTGGGACTTCAAAGCGGTATCACTGGATACTAGCACCGTTGTAAGGACCACAGTCCACCTTAATCGACTTCAAAATATGGATGACGTCACGCTTGAATTCATTCAGAAATACTCAATTTTTCTCTACTACTCGGCAATGCGAGGACCGCATGTGGGGATCAGGCTACGCCAAAAGATCATGGATTTCGATCAGAGAATGCGACCGTACCCAGCTTATTAAACAAAGTTAGCAGCCTCTAATTACCACCTCCTTTGGTCCCTATCGCATCCTTTAAAAGCAAAAATTCCGAAAATCGACGTCTACTCGAAAATGAGGTCCACCTCTTCTTTTTATCATAGTTGCCGTAGTTCTATGAGAATGGAAATGAGAAGCTGTGCAAAAGAAGGGCACTAGTCCTAGTCATCAACTGCGGTTACCTTGTAGATTGGAGATGTCTTTTAGTGACAGAAAATTTAGTCCGAAAAATTTGGTCAAAGTGTCGCATTACTTTTCGAACAACCTAATAATAGGGCCAGGCTTTGCCGGTTTTGCTTACTTCGTCGCGCCCACCTGCTTGCATATGTTTGAATGCTCAACTAATACCCGGTTTCTCTCTCATCTGCGCATTTGATCAACGCTTACCACCATTCATAGACGGTAATAGTGTCGAAAATAGTAGGTATGATGTTATTGCTCAAGGAGCGTTGACTGTGTACAGGTGAAATAAAAGCCGGATAATTGTTGAGTATCCAGTGTAGAAGGAGGTAAGCGCGGCGAAGCCGCGCCCGCCCGGCGAAGCCGGGCCGTATCACGGAAGGAGGCGCGCCGGCGTCAGCCGGCGAGCCGACTGGTACATATATACCATTTTCACTTTAAATTCACCCTTTTTCAAACCAAATTCACCCTTTTTCAAACCAAATTCACCCTCACTTTTCACATCAAATTAACCACACTTATTAGGGCGGGCAACTCATCAACCAGATCACGCCAGACATCACTGCGAGCCCCGCCCCGACGGCCACGCCCACTTGTCAGCGCGGACATAGATTCTCAAATCTTGTTTCATAACTTCTGCTTTTGCTGTTTCCCACAAACACTTTGACTGGAAACGACCGGGCATTGACACATGGCCGACTCCGCCCATTCTCTAAAGGGTTTGGCAATCTAGGCTGACCACGCCCACTTGCTTTTCGCGGACTTTCGATATTTTTTCAAAATTTTTGCATTTTAGGGCTGCTGCGTGAAGCCCCGCCCACTGTGAGATGCTCCGCCCACTTTGAATAAGCCCCGCCCACTTTTCAAAAATGGTGCAAATCGGCAGTATAGAGACTTGGCTTGCATGTTAGGGTCTCGTTCGTCACTCGGAACAAGAAAATCCGGCAAAGTTTATTCCGAATGATCAGCACCCTAGCATGCAAGCCAAGACTCTATACTGCCGATTTGCACCATTTTTGAAAAGTGGGCGGGGCTTCTTCAAAGTGGGCGGAGCTCTCACAGTGGGCGGGGCTTCACGTAGCAGTCCAAAAATGCAAAAATTTGAAAATATCAAAATTCCGCAGAAACAAGTGGGCGTGGCTAAGGGAGCTGAGCTAGATTTTCAAATCCTCTAGAGAATGGGTGGAGTCGGCTGTGTGTTGATGTGCAGTCGTTTTCAGTCAGAGTGAGAAACGAGGAAAGACAAGAAAAGTAACAGAAGCAGAAGTTATGAAACAAGATTTGAAATGGTGGATTTGGGTTACAAGTGATATATATACACGGGTGGCCAAGAAAAAAATCGATTCAGTGGCATCAGGACTTTCATTCCCGTTTAAAATATAGGTGGGAAATTGCCGAATTAATGTGATCTAGTTGTAGGCGTTTTTGTGAAATACTTCAGGTACTATATCCTTTGCTTATTTCTCGGTAATTATAGTAAAACCAAAACCCTAGTTTGACCCGATGAGCGGGAAAGTTCCGTGGTACGCAGAGGGTTAAATCAGTGCCATTTCTGCATTTCACTTTCGCCTCAATTTCCAATCTTTCAGTATGTGCACGTGAAGCAGGGTCAAATAGCACGTCTCCCATGCGCAGGGCTACCCGACGTTGTTCCTGGGCCTGCTGAGATATGCTTTATAAAAAGCGGTTCAGAATCTGATGGATGTCTCAGCGACAAAGGTAAGTTCTTACGGATACGTCACTTTTGCCGCTATGAACTATAAGCCTATATCCATTACCTTTTCAGTCGACTCGAATTACTTGTCAACGGCTACTGGAATGCAGATTTCTTTAGTGCAACCGCATCATGCAGGTGAATACTACTGTGTGGTACGCAATGAATACACAAAACAGTCGCGCAAAAGTCCACGCTACGTGAAGTTACGGGTGAGTTTGCCCTTCGAGTGCATGGAGTAGCGCAGACAACACTAATCGTCTGCAGGTTGATATAGCAGAAAACAGCACACCGTCTGGTCAGCTCGATCTGCCGCAGCTGGTGTATCCTAGTAGAGAGAATCGTCCTGATAGTCCTATAACGGTGGACGTAGTTGCCGGTCAAGACATCATCTTAGAATGCGTGTTCGTGGATGCTAGGGTGGTGTGGATAAAGGTGATGCAGCTGTTTTCCATGGCTATAACGCCGTCGCAGCGATTATTGTGACTCCTGTTCTTAAGCATGGAGACTTCACCCCACAAATATCGTCAATTGATGATGATGCGAGACTTCGGCAAATATGGGGCAATCTGCAGATTCGTCAGTCCACTCAAGGTTTGTTGGCTCCTTGTGTCAAATCTTCGAATTCTTTATGATTCCTTTATTGTTTTTGCCACTTACTATATCAAAAGGTCATTCTTTCAAATGCAGAAGATTCCGGCATGTACTCGTGTCATGGCATGTCACCTTTTGATGGGTCATTGCTGCAGCACGATGATCATCCAAAGGTGTACTATTCACTGTTCGTTCACTCGCCAACCGATGTTCACCTAGAGATGAATCAAAACATCCGCGATAAAAGTTGGCAAGTGAGTGTTCTCTCGACGACACTGTTTCAAAGGTCCATTCACTTTTTTACTTTTCCAATAGGTGCATCACTAATAGCTGACTATGATATTGTTATTAAGTAATTAAAATGTTTTAGACCTTTCTTTTACCGAGGTTCTTAGCGGTGGGCTGATCCCTCCTGCTTATCTCACTACCTCTTTCCATCAGTCCGTCATATCGTAAACTCATGTTATTGCGCAAGCGGTCAAACTATTATTCCCAGTTTGTGAACTGTTTTTCAGTTGTCTTGTTTGGCGAAGAACGTGCGATATGAAATCCCAATGGTTCATGTTGATGGTACCGCTTTGATTGATGCAATCAGTCACATAGGAACGGCTTCATCAACAAATTTCTTTAGCAATCCAGTCAATGCTACTATTCTCATTAAGAGCAACTACAGTGGAAGTGTACAGGTAGGACCGCTTTCATACTCCGCGACCGTGGACAATCAAAGAATGTGCACAAAGTGAATAAGAGCATCGATCGGGTTAGCCGAAGAATGAGCGCTCAAGTATTGAATTGGATCCTATACTGTCGATCGACTCCGATTTTCCAATTCCTCAAACCCGCTTGTGTACGGCGTCGACCAATTTCCATCTAATTTTCGAACACTTTCTTCTTTCTCCCATTCTGCGGTTCTTCAATATCACGAATTGTGAAGGCGGCCCAGTGGGCTTCGTTTTGATCATGAGCTCCCTTTGTCCGCCTTTACTGTTTGTGACTCAGACCATCTTTATCTCTAACAAATTTTCAACCAGGTGGACAGGAGACGTGAAGAATCTGAAAACGCGCGCCAAAGGAAGCTGTGACTGTCGATTCAGCGAACTGAGAGAATACGAGGCTAGAATCATAGGAGAGTGTCCGCTAAAGAGATAGGTATGACTCGACCCACTCCGGTCGTTAGCGTTCTAGGACAAAGGAGAATGCGCGCTAAAGAAGTGCAGAGGTATCAATTCGATGAACTGGCAGAATGGAAGAATTGAACATGCATTCTCCTATTCCCATTCTTTATTCAACCGAAACGTGTTCCTTCTAACGTTATCACCATTTACCATTTATTAGACGTGCAATAGCACATAGAACATAAAACAGGACAAACAAAATGTTAAAAAACAACACAAAAACAAAAACCAGCTCAGATAAAAACCGATTATATTGCTTCTACGCTCACATATGCAGACAGTAACTACAGTTCTCATCATTGCGGACCGGTGGGGCGTGTCAGCCAGAAGGAGTGCGCACACTGTTGAAGCCGTTCTCAGCCTTTTTTGTTGCAACGCGTATGCGACAAAAAGTGGTAGAAAACGAGTAATACGAAGGATATAATACAGTAATGCACTTGCCCGCTTCAAAAACTGGTGCAGAACGACTTTGCCAAACCGCACCAAACGCAGCCGCACTGCCACGCCCCACCGGTCCGCAATGATGAGGACTGTACAACACTTCCAATGAAATCACCGACCCGCCTCTTGAAAGTAGCATATTTCAAAGGGAACACATTCGAACGTAAGAGCGAATTGAAGTTGGTACAAATTCTATTACTAAAAAACCTTGACCTGTACTGAGTCCTAGCAAACGTGGCACTAAGTCTGATACTCACTCCTCTTGTATTAGTAGACAGTACTTGGAAAAACTGTTCAACGTCCAATTTCACTAAGCCATTTAATATTTTGTAAGCCATCAGTAAATCATATCTCTTCCTCCTCCACTCGAGAGATTTAAGCCCGTACGTCGTATTCCTAACAGAACCTCTAGGTATATCTAAGTAGTTTAAGCCCGTACATCTAAGCATTAGTTTACGAGTAAAGTTGTTCTGAACAGATTCCAGCGCTTGAATATCTTTTTTGGTGTAGGGGTTAAATACCGTTGTACCACATTCCAGGATAGGGCGAACGTAAAGCTTATAGGAACGTAACAAAATGCCTGGATCCTTTGTCCGTAGGGCTTTGAGTACCACAGGGAGGGGTCCTCTCCAGTATTATTCAACATTTTCACTGCTGATCTTCCTCATCTGCTTCAAGGTCTTGGAGTTACCTGTAACATCTATGCCGATGATATCAAAATTTACAAGGTTGTTACGGACTCAGAATGTGACCCGTCACTTCAGCTCGCAATAGACAGGATTGTAAATTGGGCTGACAGCAATGGCCTTCTCTTGTCATCGGAAAAAACACAAGTCATGCGTTTGGGGGCTCACACTCGCGAACCACAGTATTCTGCCGATAAAGCTGCATTGAAGACGGTGGCGGAAGTTAGGGATCTCGGATTCCACTATGACAGTAAACTAAGTTTCAGAAAGCACTTTAAAATATTGGTGGTTAAAGGTATGCGCAGAACGTTCAACTTATTCAAAGCCCTACGGACAAAGGATCCAGGCATTTTGTTACGTTCCTATAAGCTTTACGTTCGCCCTATCCTGGAATGTGGTACAACGGTATTTAACCCCTACACCAAAAAAGATATTCAAGCGCTGGAATCTGTTCAGAATAACTTTACTCGTAAACTAATATTGCCATTGCTTTTCTTCACCTATTGGCGCTGCCCAATTCGAGTGGTCCAGGGCTGTGAGTACGCCTTCTTGGATTAGGCGATCCATTTCGGCACTGACGGCTGGTTGGCTTGTGACGTACACTGGTTGTGCCTCTGGTCTCAGGGCCAACTTAGCTTTCGTCTTAGTACAGCGTCCAAGACCTGGAGCGAAGACGTTAGGGAACTGTGTTCTCAGGTGAGTAACAAGTTCGTTGCGATGGTTATCGAGTGCTGCAGTCGCTTGTCGACAGTTGTACTGTTCTTTGAGCTGACGATAATCTGGCATTTGGATACACCATTCGAGTCCCAGGAGATCGGTAGCTTCTGTGACGTAACAATTTCCTCTTCCAGAGATAGGTCTCTGATGTCGATCGAAAATTGAAAAGTCGGCTTCGAAGCATCCTAAGATCTTCATCGGTGAACCATCAGCTGTCTTCACTGTTGAGATGCCTGGGCGAAGAGGTGGGGATCCAATTTTGGTCCATGTTTTGCGAGATATCATTGTTATGTCTGCTCCAGTGTCGAGCTGTAGATGGGTGAGCTGGCCATTGATGCGCACTTTCATGTAGGTTCTTGCATCCCTGGTCATAACGTCCACGTTCTTGCACCAGAGCTTGCGCTTGAGACAGGACTCTAGTTCTTCTTGTCTCCAGTTGTGTGCGGATTTCTCCACCGGTTTAAATGACGCCTTATCACTTCATCAACATCCGTTACCAACAACGGAGGAAGTCTTTACCAAGCTCAACGGTGGACAGCTTTTCTCACAGATCGATCTGGCAGATGCATACCTACAAATCGAAGTGGACGATGACTCAAAGGAACTACTCACGATCAACACACATCGTGGTCTTTTCCGCTATAATCGCCTACCGTTTGGAGTGAAATCAGCTCCAGGTATATTCCAACAGATTATCGATTCCATGATAGCAGGATTGCACGGCGTCGCAGCTTATCTGGACGACATAATCGTTACCGGACGCACTACTATGGAGCATCGCCAAAACCTGGAAGCACTTCTCCAACGAATAGAGCTATACGGATTCCGAGTTCGAGAAGAAAAATGCCATTTCATGATGTCAGAGATCAAGTATCTTGGAAACATCATCGATGCCAATGGTCGACGTCCAGATCCCGAAAAGATTCGCGCTATCACAGAAATGCCAGAGCCGAAGGATATCGCACAACTTCGTTCGTTTCTCGGAATGCTGAACTACTACGGAACATTCATTCCTGAAATATGCCAACTTCGCGCTCCCTCTCGACGCATTACTAAAGAAAAACAGTCTAAATGGTCGAACGAATGTCATAACGCTTTTGGGAAAGCCAAAGAAATTCTGGTCTCACCACTCCTGCTCACACATTATGACCCACAATTGGATCTCATTGTTGCAGCAGACGCTTCTGACTATGGCATTGGAGCCGTAATCCTGCACCGATTCGCAGATGGATCAGAGAAGGCAATCAGCCACGCCAGTCGAACTCTCACAGAAGCAGAGAAGAAATATGGTCAAATCGAGAAGGAAGGGCTTGCATTAGTCTATGCAGTCCGCAAATTTCATCGATATCTACTGGGACGCCAGTTCACTCTCCTCACAGACCATAAACCGCTTGTCACTATATTTGGAAGCAAGAAAGGCTTGCCAGCATACACAGCAAATCGACTACTGCGCTGGTCACTGATACTTCAAGATTGAATACAGGAAAGACACCGATTTTGGACAAGCCGATGCATTGTCACGACTGATTGCCGACCAGAAGGAGCAAACCGAAGATATCATCATTGCAAACGCCTCAAATGATGCTGAATTCGAATGCAAGGCTGTGAAAGCACAGATTCCTGGGGACATGAATCAGATCGTAGAAGGAAGTCTCGCAGACAATACGCGCCCAACGATCGACCAGCGGCACTTACGAGTCCAAACTGCGTTCTCGCGAACTTTGACCGCCCAGAACTCGCCTGGGAGGTCCCCGTAGCACTTTTAATCTGCATATTCGTAATCAGCATTCGAGGCTCTATCGATGTACCTAGGTCTCCATTCAAAGTTCCATGGGAAGTTCAAACCATTCCCTTGTAAGACCATTTATGCGATCTTGGTAAAAAGTGTTGATCGAGTGCACCGACGCAACATATGCCAGCCACTTACCATGTATTCCAACACAATGAAAAAAAGAGATAGAGATGGGCGGCAGAGCCGTGCCCTCTCGATCAAGTCAGGTCACAGAAAGAGGAATGACGTGACGAATAGACAACTCATTCCTATCTGCTGGAGCTCTCTGGTACTGAGTTACAGGTTCTATACTGTCCCGACCACATCGGGGCACGCCCATCCCTCTACGATCGTGTTTCCGTCACTCATCTCCCCTTTGCTCACTTTCGTTCACTTTTTCCCAGGCTGTTATGGGACAACTTTTTTCTCAGGCTGTTATGGGACAGAAACACGAATCTTTGATCTCCTCCTTCCATCCCGGCGCGTTTAAAAAACGAAACCCTCACTACCGGTAAGCATTGCCAGATCCTCGACGGCAAAGTTGACGACTGGATAACTACAAGAAAGGGCTAGATAGACGTAGGTACAAAGCGTTCTTCTTCACACCCCGTACCTTCACAATTAGGGTGCGTGACATCCTCAATAATATGAAAGCAACTAAACTAAGCGTAAGAACGTCATGCTTAGTGGTGAAAGGGCCTCATCTAAAGGTAGTTTATAATTTGGTTCTCTCTCTAAAATGGTAGCAGGGTGCTAAATAGTGGGGAAGTGGCAAAAAAGCGAAGTGGAATGGTCAAAAACCTGCAAAAAACATTTGTTCCACACAACTCAGGAAGCAGTTTTGGAGGAGTTTCCCATTGCAAATACCCGCTACGGTGGATACAGGTACGTGAATGTACTCATATATCTATTCAGGTCGCAGCCGCTCCATATCAATCCCTTCGCCCCTATTGTACATCGCAAATGAAGCGACACGAGCATCAGCATCGGTCGTCCATTTGTGGGCGGGCGGGCGCGGTGGGCGTTCGGGTCGGTATGTTGCAGCTTGATAGGGCGCTATAAGGGTACCTTTCTTGGAAAAGGCGCTACGCGTCTTGCTCAGGGGTGCCGAATTCAGTCCTACTAGGCGTATTAGTGCCACACGTCTTGGAGATTTAGCATGCCAACTGCTTTTAGTAAGAGGTTGTAGACCGTTGAAGTAGCCTTAATTCGGTAGAGAGTTTTCTGATTCTCGGGAGATATTTTTAAGAGTGACTATAGCACAAGTGGTGAAGCTTGATTATAGATGCAGCGTCGAGATATTGGATATAAAAAGAGAGATCTACGTTTGGACAAGTCAGCAGACTGCCCAATGGACAGTTTAAATTATTGATGAATGAAGGCAATGATGAAATACCTGCTTCAAATTCACACATTTGTCTGTAGGGAGGGACCAAAACAAAAACCAAAAAGCGTAATGAAATAACAATTAAGGCCGTCATTGGACCGCTTCCATAGCTTTGTCACTGAGGAATACGAGGATCGGAAAATAGTAGTCCTCCATTTGACTAATCAACGCTGCTCACATTTCCTGTTTCTCATAATTTTTTTTATCGTGTATTAGGTTGTCGCATAAGTTCTTATACACGTGTTTGATCCTCTCCTATTTCGTTCGCATGGATGTTGGTATTACGTCATCACGTGTGCGTGACGTGTACATTATACTCTTTCATTACACTAGCTATCACTCACCGAGCTTGCATTTGCAGTACACAATGTCGCACAATTTGCACTGTGACAAAACGTACCTGCGCCACTGTTTGGTTTTGCTCCACGATTTCGGCTGGAATGCAAAGGAAGCCCATACCAAGCTGGTGGATACATACGGTGAGGACGTCATCTCTTACATGACATGCAAGAATTGGTTCGCCAAATTCAAGAAAGGAGACTTTTCTCTCGAAGATGCTCCGAGGTCGGGTCGGCCGATGGAGTTGGATTTGGAAGTACTACGTTCCACCGTGGAGGAGGACCCGTACCTCACCACCAGAGAAATGGCCATGCTTAGCTATGATCATTCGACGGTTGCACGTGGACTAGAAAAGCTCGGCAAGGTAGCAAAGCTTGGTCGATGGGTCCCACATGAACTGTCCGCTTATGACCTCTCGAGGAGGTGACCACCTGCACTTCTCTCCTCACTTTCCAAAAGAGGCTTCACTTTCTCAACTCGATGATCACTGGAGATGAGAAGTGGGTCCTCTACGATAACCCTGTGAGGAAGCGGCAGTGGGTCGACAAAGGAGAACAGCCAGCCACCCCAAAGGCCGACCTTCACCCCAAAAAGGTTCTCCTGTCCTGTTGGTGGTCCAGAAGAGGCATGGAGTACTGGGAGCTGCTGGAGAAGAATTGACGCTTCCACATACGTGACCCAGCTGCGGAAATTGAAAGATCACGTCGACCGTACTCGTGGAAGGAATGCGGAAATCTACTTCCACCATGACAACGCCCGACCTCACACTGCAAAGGCGACCCAGGCCGAGCTGGAGAAGTACGGATGGCTGATGGTCGCCCACCCTCCCCCTCCCCCCTACAGCCCTGACCTCGCTCCTTCTGACTACTGGCTGTTCAGCCACCTGCAGCGCTCTCTGGACGGAAAAAGTTCGAAACAAAGGATCAGGTCAGAAAGGCGCTCGACGACTTCTTCAAGTCCCAGCCTCCGTCGTTCTGGAAGGATGGAATCGACAAGCTGCCTGAGCGCTGGCGTCGAGTAGTGAATGGTGATGGTGCATACCTCTAATCTCCAGGCTGGTTCGTTTTTGAGATATTTACAAAAAAGTCGTGTATAAGAACTTATGCGACAACCTTATATTAGACTTTCACCGAAGCCTATTCTTCTTCTTTTGATGCCGTTCCTGCGCTTCTGTTTACAGTTCGGTGGTCCTACCTTACTGTTCATGACCACAATTGCTGAAAATGTTTTTCTAATCAACTCTTTCTAAATAATAATTGGTTCCAACTCGAAACATTCTATTTAGCGCGGCGATCGCAAAGCCGCGGGCCAGTACACGAATTTTCAAATCAATTTCACTACCTTTCAGATCAGACTCGTCATACTCGTTAAGCCGGACAATTAATTTAGCAGATCACGCTAGACACTGCTGCAGGCCCCAACAGCCTCGCCCTCCTTCAGCGCGGTCATGATTTTCCAAAATTTTCTGCGACACTTGCCTCTGATTTTTTAGCACTTGTGCTGTTCCGTATGTACAGATTATTTGAAAAATTGGTCATTCTTTCTATATCCAGTGTGACACAGCGAATGGCCCCATGGACACGCTGAGCTCTGCCTTTTTTGCTTGCCCTACTACTACGGTCTTTGCTGAATCTTGATCTTTCGAAGTTTCCGGCTTTTGGGGCCGTAGCAGGCAGCTCCGCCCCTGCAAGAAACACTGCTCATCATGCGAAAGCCCCATCGCCAAGGCCAAATTTTCAGTTAGCGCATCAGGTCAGACTCTCACCCGCAGCTCTGAGTGAAAACCAGGCGAGGTTTGTTTTGAGTAATGAGCGAGACTCTGTCTTGCTGATTCAGACCCAAGCCTATCACTTCGGGGCATGGGCGGTGCTTCGCGCGGTGGGCGGAACTGCCTATTGCAGCTTAAAAAGCCGAAAATTTGAAAGGGATATCAAAACTTGGCGAATAAACGCAGAAGTGGGTCTAGTCAAAAGGAATCCGCTTAGCATGTCGGTGTATAAATGCTCTTTTGTGAAAAGAACGATGCAAGAAAAAAAGTTTCGACTAATCGAAACTTACAACAAATTCATTAGGAAGAAGGGGAGTCGCCTGTTCGTCGGTAAATCAATTCTTTGTAGTGCATACGTGTGTGCAATTTAGCAGAAGCGCAAAAAAAGCACAGAAGGAGATGCCATAAAATAGTATTTGAGAGATCACGACCACTTTGAAGGTGGGCGGTGCTGTGGGGCCGGGCTTGCATTAGTGTCGAGTGAGATCTACTTAACCAGCTGTCCGATGTAATTAGCTTACTGTATTTAATTTGAAAGGCTGTGAATTTTCATTTCAAAGTCTTGATTTTAAAATGAAACTGGTTCATATCCGCTTGCTGACACGTAGTACTGTATGAGAAGATCTCGGATCAGTGAAAAGCGTTCCCTAGAAGGCGCTGAACTGTTCACCTTCGCGCCTCTCTTCCTGTGAAAGTGCACTGCACTGTTCATCACACCTACGAACCACTGCAATATGATAGGTGGGGAAAGCTGATACAGCATATCACAAGAATGCTGAGTTGTGGGCAAAAGTCGGACCACGGACGGGATTCGAATCCGCATCTGTGATCGCTTTCGAATCGCGTAAAATCCATCAAAAGAGAAACTGGAACCGCTTCACAGTATCATGTTGTTGGCAAGATGATGAAGACGAATTTGCGAAATAGTGGCGATATGAACTTCCCTGGATTCCTCATTAAGTAAAACCAGTTTAGAGAAATCATTCCGCATCATGAGCGAGCTCACCCGTCGATCGAAACAAACCTATTCTATCTTCGCTTTTTTTCAGAGTCTACCTTATACATTTATTTCTTTTCCTCTTCTTATTTTTGTTGATATGGCAAGAGTATGAAAGACGTACAGAACTGGAGTGGTGGTAGGCAAGAAGGCGCTCACTCGATGACACCGATCTAGAGTCCTGTTATGACACTTTCCAGTGCATATCACGTCCAGCCATGGATGAAGCCGAAATTTATGGTCCGGGCTTGGAACGTGGTCGGTCACACAACCTTTATGTGGTCAGCAGTCCAAGCAAAGATCACCTCATCAAACAAGGTCCAGTCAATGTCACAGCAACCATCGGAGATGATGTTGAATTAATATGTCTTGTATTTCAACGTGTCAGCTCGAAATACTGGTTGAAAGGTGAGATTCTTTTCTTCTTCTTCTTCTGAACCCTTCACTCAGCTATTCGGTTCAGATGGTTCATTCGTACCTTTCGGTGCGGCTAGAACGCAACGAGTTGGTTCAAACAGTTTGAAAATATTTAAAGTGGAGAAAAAGGACGAAGGATGGTACACTTGTGTAGTTGTTGGTGAAGAATCGGAGAAAAGTGAACAACAAGCCTATCTTCGGGTAAATTTCCCCACAACGACGCTTCTGTTTGGCACTACAACAGAGTCCTACGTGGTGGAAAACGTGAGTACTTCGAGAATTTTTTCTATCTCTGCCTTTAGCACTGGTATCATGGCGGCCACTAGACTATTCATTACCTCTCCAAATAAGTTTTGAGAAAATTTTATGCGACACAGAGAAACAAAGCCCACGATTGGCAGTCGTTGGTAGTGAAGTTCGAATGAAACTGTGGATGGTCACTGACCCGATAACGAAAGAAACGGCGGGAAACGCAAAAGAAGGTCTTTAACCGGACCAACTCTCGAGACCTGCTCTTCCTTCCGGAAAATCGATGTGGCTGTCGCCTGTGTGCTTTTCCTAGCTAGCAATGGTTTCTTCCCACTCCCACCAACTATTGCTGAACAACACGAAAAAAAGCGAAGAAGTAGCATAAAAATACTTTTCGTAACGTGAAGTAGCTCTGGAAAGTTGTCGTGAAATACTGGGACTACACTGACCTAATAATGTATTGCACAAATAACATGCATCATCGGTGGACTGCAGCGGCGTCGAAACCTTGTGAAATGGGTTATTTTTCAATGCACATGCCTTTTTCCAAAAAGACAGTAAAGGAAAGAAAAATGATTTAGGCGCATATAAGGGACAGCGGAATACGATGGGGATCACAGATTGGTCTCACAGAGAGTGAGTAGTGCGCGTAAGGGCAGACACGGCCGCTAACACACTTTTTGCCGTGATGGGTGAGGCGACTTGGGGGGAGGTGGCGAAGGTGTTTCCCTTGCGCTTTCTCGCCCATTCACACAGAAACGCTCTTTCAACTCGAGTGAGGATGTACAGATTTGTGACATCATGGAGTGGCCGGTAGTGGGTGCCTTTCTCAAGCAAGGCATCTTCTTTTGTACCCTTCTCGAGTCATGTCTTTTATGGCATTCTTCTCGATTCATGTCTTTTATGGTATTCTTCTCGAGTCATGTTCTATGACATTCTTCTCGAGTACATGTGCTTGTTCTTCGAAGTTTCCTGTTGCCAGCCGTGTAATGTCCGCTCTATTCTACTTCCTAACAATTAGGAGCTTACGCAGGACCGGTGACCCTTTATCCTAGAGCCACCAAGACCATCTCGATCGAAGATCACACTCTTACGAAATAGCGTGATCTCATGGTGTTTTGGTACACCTGGCCCTACGGTATCCTGACAGTAACGATTTCACATTAGTCCGAAACATCACTCACCAGGGAAGTCAGCCATCTTACCATTGAACTTTGAAAGAAGACCTAGGTAGATCAATGAAGTCTGTGATGCTTTTTACATATATTGATGTCAAAACTGCTACCTGCTTTTCACTAGTGACTTGTGAGCAAGGTTTGTAATGGTACAGTACGGTGGAGAGTTGGTGGTGAGTTATGACATAAGCGAAGGATGGCGTAGGGCAAAACGAGTCGTGGTGGCTCAACGGTAAGGTCCTCGTTGAACGGGCACAGCATGATAGTTCCGCTCCCATGAAAGCCGAGGTTTTTGCTGCATTTTCGATTTATGATTTATACCTGATTTTTCCCCTTGCATACGAATCAACACCTGACCATCATTTGATTCACGTTCATTGTGATCTGTTCGTGCCCGGGTCCTGGTCCGTTTCATAAGGTTTTTTATAGGGTCGAAAAAGAACACATTCAGAAGTAATGGGGTGAAGTAGTGCCGACCGGAGTATTGTGAATTGTGACCTTGCAGCGTGTAACAATGCAAAGATCAAGAACTGGACCGGCGCCCTCGAGCAGTATTGCACCATGCTACCCACCTTCAGGTGCGGCTTCCTCAATGGTGTTGGTATCACGGAAGGGTGACCATGAGTCTACAGTGAGGTGATTCAATACGCATACATACCTGCTCTCTAGTTCTGCTGTTATGCCTAAGCAAACCACGCTTTCAATCCCAACACTGCTGGAGCAGCCTTCGTCGTCATCGCCGCAGCACTCCCAATCAGATTCAATAAAGAGATCCGACTCCAAGCTTTTTTCGGTTTCTGCTTCAACTCCACCGGCGACACGATCGCGCAGTATAGTAGCAATTGCGGCAATTTTCTCTCCTCCCGAGCTGCAGCACCGTTGTATTTCGGCAATCAGGATTCTGCCAGGACTGTTGAAATCACTGTTGCTGGAGAGAAGGATATGGATGGGCAGTGAATATAAAGCAGTGACACGGCGACATGTATCAGTTTGATCTGCCACTAGTTGTAGCTACTTAGCCAGGTAAAAATTATGAGGTGAAATGAAGCAAAAACTTCGGCTCACATGAACCGAACCATCATACTGTGCCTGCGGACGAGAATCTTACCCTTGAGCCACTTCAGCTCGTTTTGTACTTCGAGATTCTTCGATTATGCTTCATAACCCACCATCTACTGTACCAATGCAAACATGCACGACACATCGACAGCTGGGGGGGGGGCTGATAGTCTCATACACCCTTCAATGTGTTTGAGCGTACCATGTGTCTTTAATGGTGTAAAACCTGTAATAATTGAATAGCACTGATTCATGGAGTGTTCCCATTTAAAATGTGCCCATAAATGGCAGTTATCGAACGCATACTCACGCACAGACATATTTGAACGCGAAAACAGCAAAACATAAAAAATGCAAAAACTCGCACGCCGAGGGGAGTCGAACCATCAACCCCACCCCAACTGTCCGCTTGAGAATCCTTCACGCTATCCACTAGGCCATCCGATCGTTGTTGCTGAACATTCCTCCGATCGTTGAAGAAACCTACCAATCAACTACACAAACCATTCCATGAAGCCGTTCACGCTTGATCCCGGTGACTGGAGTGCTCTGGAACGGTTTTACGAATTTTTCAAAGTTGGCTCCACCCACCTCGGGGCACGCTCCGCCCACAACGGGAGTGCCTCGCACATTCCGACATGTGATCACTTGGGGACCATAATCCATTTTTTTGCGCCGTCTGTAGTGCTTTAGGACCAAACTACTAAACAGGTTCAAGTGCACTCCCCGCCCAATGTGGGCGGGCCTCAGCACGCCACAAACATGGTGGACTCTTGCCAGATGTTCATCTCGTCATGGACTTTTCTGCGATCTCTGATCTATTTCGGGAACCGAGTTACCGACCTTTGGGGAAGCACCGCCCATCTCAAGTACACCCGCCCATTTCGGGTATGTCTCCTCCATTTCCTCTGCCAACCCAATGCTAATCTTATTCCACTTTTTCCCATCTCTGAGGTGCTTTGTAGCCAAATATGGCTTTTTTTCAGTGACACGGGAAGCGCCGCCCATCTCAAGTACGCCCCGCCCTTCGGGTGTGTCTCCTCCATTTGCTCTGCCAACCCAATGCTAACCTTATCCCACTTTTTCCCGTCTCCGGGCTGCTTTGTAGCCAAGTTATAGCTTTTTTCAGTGACACGGGAAGCGCCGCCCATCTCAAGTACGCCCCGCCCATCTCGGGTGTGTCTCCTCTGTTTGGTCGGCAGCCCTTTGACTTCACTGCACTGTTCCTCATCTGGGACTGCTCTGGAACCGAGTTATGACTTTTTTCAGTGACATCGCTAACTTTCGACGCACGCCCCGCCCACTGTGGGCGGGGCTTACCATGGGTCATGGGTGCTATTTAGGTTTTGTCCCATGCTCTACCCATCCCCACCATGACCCGACCCCTCCAAGTTCTTCTTCAGGTGCTATGAATTTCGTGACAAACAGACAGACGCACACACACATACACACACGGACATAGCCGATTATATACCATTTTCACTTTGTCACCACTTTTCAAACCAAATTCACCACTTTTCAAAGCAAATTCACCACTTTTCAAACCAAATTCACCACTCTTCTTAGACCAGGCAGTTCACCAACCAATCACGCCAGACACCACCGCGAACCCTGCCCCGACGGTCACGCCTACTTGTCAGCGCGGACATAGATTTTCAACACATGACTGACTCCGCCCATTCTTTAAAGTTTGTTGCGAACTTCAAATCTTCATAACTTTTTCAATTTTTAATTTCACATCCACTCTTCGCACAACGAAGGTACTCGTAGACGCGCATTCATGCACCGGCAATTCAGGCCCGCCCCTTGGCCACGCCCACTTGCTTTTTGCGGAATTTTGATATTTTTTCAAAATTTTTGCATTTTTGGACTGCTCCACGAAGCCCCGCCCACTGAGAGAGGCTCCGCCCACTTTGAAGAAGCCCCGCCCACTTTTCAAAAATGGTGCAAATCGGCAGTATAGAGCCTTGGCTTGCATGCTAGGGCCTCGTCCGTCACTCGGAACAAACTTTGCCTGATTATTTGTTCCGAGTGACGGACGAGACCCTAGCATGCAAGCCAAGCTCTATACTGCCGATTTGCACCATTTTTGAAAAGTGGGCGGGGCTTCTTCAAAGTGGGCGGAGCCTCTCACAGTGGGCGGGGCTTCGTGGAGCAGTCCAAAAATGCAAAAATTTTGAAAAATATCAAAATTCCGCAAAAAGCAAGTGGGCGTGGCCAAGGGGGCGGGGCCTCGACGCCGGTGCATCGATGGTGCTACAACCTGCCACAAAGCCGCACTGATTGATAGAGAGCTGGACGATTTCGCGGATACGGCTGTCAACAATTCGCTCGAAGATCTTCATACTGTGTGACAGCAGGCGAATTGGACGGTAGCTGGAGCAGTCCGCAGGGCTGCCCTTCTTCTTCCAAATCGGAATCGTCGTGCTCTCTTGCCAGTCCTTGGGCGTCTTCTTCTCAGCAACGACCTGATTGAAGAAATCCGTCAACCATTGTGCAGGGTACCAGCACCGTGCCTTCCACAAGTCGGCTGCCACGTCGTCAGGTCCTGTTGCTTTGCCTGACTTCATCTTTCTGAGAGCCGCCTTCGTCTCTTCTACGGTTACTTTCTGAACGGGACCGTATACTGGGGGGACGAAAGGGATGGCCGGGTGCGCATACTCTACGGTTGAAATATTCTCAAAGAAGTCGTGCCATCGCCTCAGCACCCTCTTTCGGTCCATCAAAAGGCGGCCATGCTCGTCGTTAACGCCAGGAAATTTCTCGATATCTTCGGTCTGACGATGCCGAGCCTTGGCAAGTCGGTAGAGGTGCCGCTCACCATCACGTGAATCGAGCTCCTTACTGACATCTTCGAAGTGGGCGGCCTTCGCTGCAGCCACAGCCTTCTTCGCTACATTCTTCGCTTCTTTGTACTTACGCCAGCTACTAGCTGACTTGTCGGCAAGAAACGCGTGGTAGCGCCTCTTCTTCTCGCGAACCGTTTCTTTGACATTGTCGGTCCATAACCACGGCTGCTTATCAATTCTACGCCTTCCCGGCTTCGTGACGCCAAGTTCGGAACGAGCGGCCTCATGTATGGCTTTGGCAGCACTTTTCCAGGTCTCATCGACAGTCGTGACGGTGGGAAGTCGTATACGAGAGATCACAGCTGCCTCCTTTTCTTTCAAGCGCCACCATTTAATCCTCTCGGGACCACATCGCTCGACCCGTTTGGACCGGAGCTTTGCGATCTTTAGCGTGCAGATTAGTGGGCGATGTTGTGTGGCAACTGTCTCGTACGGCACCGTCTTCGCGTCCGTGATGAGCCCTTGGTCGCGGTGTCTAACAAGGACAAAGTCTATCTGCGTTCTGGCACTCCCACTGTAGAAGCTGATAAGGTGGGAGTCTCGTTTGCGAAACTTCGTATTCACGATGACCAGGTTATGGGCCTCTGCATAGTCGAGAATTCTTTCACCATCGGCGTTACGTGACCCATAACCGAAACCACCATGACAACTGTAGCCGTCTTTCGTAGCGCCTACGTGCCCAT
>MU966764.1:0-12409 GCA_036418165.1 Cooperia oncophora
TGGTGAGAGTAGACTTTTGTCAAGTGTAAACGAAGCTCGTAAACTGCTTGCATAAGTTCACAGGAATTCACAGGTCTCAGCGGAGGCATCGACTAGGATCGATGAGTGTCATCAAAATGCCCCCACCAAGCCGAACTTCGCCAGTGATTCTTTCCCTGTCTTGAAAACTTACTGGTTCCGAGATTAGGAAACGTAGAAGCTGTAAAACGTGTTTCGTGGGCACATGCCTGAAAAGTACTTGGTTGTTCTGTATACCCCCCCCCCCTCCTCCTCCCGGTGGTGATGGTTTTAAACTCCAAAGTTTAGGCTGCATTTCATATCTTACTATACTGGTGAGTCGCAAAACGGTGAAACTAGGGAGCCGTGGAACCCACAAAAGAGATTGAGACCGCGTTCAGAGTTCGATCGCGTCGCTCGAGCGACTGCATCGCGCGACTTCGACTGGGCACGCTAAACAGTGCACCGCCGCACTGTTTAGCGGCCGCACCGGCACAATTCAAAATGGCACTGTTGTGGGACTGTGTGAAGCGACCTAATTTGGATTCTCCCGTAGCGGCGAATTTGAAATCACTTAAGGCGGCACCGCTTTGGGGTGGAGCGCCCTGGACGTGGTCGCGCGATCGAATCACTCGAGCAATCCGATCGCAAAGTCTGAACGCGGTCTTGGATACGGGACTCTTCTTACTCCAGGATTCTCCGATCTCCAGTATCGAAAGGTGTGGTCGCGGCTTTCTTTGAGAGTGGTGTCAGTCTTCTTAAAAACCGTGTGTCCGTGATTGATTGCTTCTGCAGGCTTCCTTTCGAATAGTAAAAACGTTTTGAATACTTGGAGCCATTTATACTCAAACCATGGTGTATTTTAAGGGGTTGCGTGTGTCTGTGGTTAGTCACGAGTTGCGGCGAAAGAGGGGAAGCAGCGCCCGTACGCGACCATTGCTCCAAACCAAATTGGTTAGTGCGACTGCGTTCCTTTGTTTAACTAGCTGAGCAGTACTCTAATAGCTTGCGCAAGGTTGCCGCGACAGGCAGCGTTCAGACTTCGCGGCGGCAGCGCTTCTGTCGCGCGATTCGACGATCGGTGCATCGAACGCGCTACCGAAGCGCTGCCGTCGCGAAGTCTGAACGCTGCCATACGGATATCCTACTACGGCCGACGCATACTAGCTCTGTTTTATTTGCTAACTAGTTAACTTCACCCAGTGCAGTACTACCACATTGAATCGATTGGGTCTTTGCTGCGCATTACGCGTACGTGACCCTAACTCTTTAGCGCGCTTGGCGCCTTCAGGGGCTAATAATAGACACTCCATCACATAAATATTGATTTTTGCGCTTATAGTCGATACTCAGCCTTTTGTATGCTACGAAGTGTAGAGCCACCGTTATGGTCGACCCGTTCTGTATAGAACTTTCTTTAGGCGATTATTGCATTTCCCTTGTGCTGCCCTTGTAAATAGCGGTAGAATCCCAGATGTCCTTAAGTAGTTCATAAGTATTTCGTAAGAGTGCAGACCAATACATTATATAGTATTTTTCTTGATATTCATTCTATTTTCAACCACTTCCTTTAATTGACTAGGGCCGCAATCATTGTTGAAGGGGGGGGGGGATGCCAGCGAGACCAGTCCGCTCTTTTACGCTTGCCGAGAGCTGGCTGTGTGGACCGTAGTCATCAGAGTGTAAAGTAAAGCCCGAAGAGGGGGGAGTTCTTTGGTTGTGCTCTGGCCTCCCTCAACTGCAGTAGCGCTGATTTCAGGGCGCAGGTTTCGGGTCATAGTGGGCACTTTTCTTGTTCTCATCGATCACTGCCGATGCCTTCTGTAGCATGAGCTTCACTATCCTTCGACAAGGGTCCAAAGGCCTTAGGACGTGTAGGGAACAGGGACTAGCGCAAGTGACCAGCAAAATTGCAAAATGCTTCCCCCCCCCTCCTCAAGCCGGTCTGCGATGACTTTAGTCCTAATATTTTTGTTTTGCCTTTCCCACTGAGTATTTCCGTAAGAATTCTCGGTGCATGAGTGTCGCCATATTTAAAATTTGTATTCTTTGATGTGTCACCCGATTTCTGGCCATTGTCTGAAGTTGCTGTATTTCTCTTCTCGAGTATTCGTGAATTTTGAAGTCGTACCCTCCCGTGTTTTCTTAAGTTTCTGGGATTTTGATACATCCTAGTTTTTTGTTGTATGCATAGTTTGTTTGTGTTTTTAAACCTGTGTTCATGCTGAAATGTACTCATACTGGGGAGGCGGACAAGGCAATCGTAATTTGTCGCGTCGTCGCGCGCGGCGTATCGTGCGGCGACGGGCGGCAACCTCCCGATGCGCATCAGTTTGTCGATTGGAGCAGCGGAACCAATTTGAATTCAAGCGAAGACAAGAATCCATTATGGACAATATAGAGTTTTCCTATCTGTTTAGAGGTCAAATTCCAACGGCCGGGCAGGACCACTCGTCCGTCAAGCTTGTCAGGCCCACGTGCGCTGCTTAATACTGTTGTCTTGTCACATACCCCTCATATAGTGATGGCCGTTGAATGTAATTATCGACACATTCGTATTTGTTGTGACTGATTTATTGATTGTCGAGAATTTCATGAATTAGTGCGTTCAGTTTTACCGATAATGTGCAAAGAAACGGTAGATGTGACGCGTATGTTTTCCTCTGTTTCATCTTCTTCATCATCTTGTGTTTCCAATCTGGCATGTGATCATATAGTTACAGTTGTTGGATCGTCGTAGTTTTACATGTTTTTGAGTGTTTGTGTTGTTCTGAGGACTTATTATTCAACATTTTATTTTTATTATTATTATTTTTATTTTTTGGGAGATCTTAAATACTCGTACACATGGAGCATTATCTCATTTAGTGTGTGTTTTTTTCCTGTTGTTTTTTTCATTTCTTGTTTTATACCGTGATGTTGTATTTTCTCTGTTGATTATCATTTAAAATACGATTGTAATAAAAAATGAATAAATTTAAAGACTATGTTATTGAAAGACTCATTCGGTTACCTTCCAGCAAGGATTTACCTGTTTCTTTTTTCTTTGTTCGATTATTTATTTATATTGCCTGCATGCAAGGAGCACTGTGAATGATGAAGGCGCTGATAGCTTTGGAGTGACCATTTAAAGCACTACTTTTGTAAAACCAGAGATACCACCAGAGCAATAGGGCTCTCTTTGCCTAAGTCTAGAGAAAGAAGAAGAAACAAAGTTCCAACCATGGCACGTATGCAGTGGCGACAGCGTCAAGCATTTGGCGCTGTCGCCACTGCAGACGACATTTCATTTGGGGAATCCTCTACGGAGGGCTCTGGTAAAGGGCAGGATCGGTCTTTGGAGGAGTAAGTAGCGAACGAAGCAGTGACAACGTGAGTGCGGAAGAGAGCTCGTGGTGACGGCCAGTTTTCTTCAGCTTCTTCAGCGGGATGCACAATGAAGAAGGGGGTGGTTTACAATCGCTGCAGGGAGCGGTCATACTTGCGTTCGAGAAAAGGTCTTCGTTCGTTGGCTTTTCTCTGTTTTTTTTCCTGTTTCAAGTACGGTGCGGCTAATACCCCTCCCCCCTCCCGCTTGATATTTTAATATGGGAAAGTGAAGAAGAGATTTTGAAAAAAATCTGTGCAGAAGTCCGAAAAGTGGTGGGAGGTGGAAAAATTTGGGAAGATGAGGGATGAGGAAGGGGGCAGGGTTCGTAATAGCGAAACGAATTTCGAGGAACAGATCTTATCTGCAGCACTTCCCCCAACAACAAGACGTGCAATCCCTGGCTCCGAAGTCGGGGAACCGAATTCAAATACGATATTTTTATTTTTATTCGGATCACGCTGCACCAAGAGAAATCATTGTGCATGAAAAATAATCCACTCTGTTGAAAAATTGAAAACAGGCGAAGCTGGTATAGTAACAGTAGGCGCTCTTACCAAGTTCATGGTCCAAGGATCAAATCCTGGATCGGCTCCCGCTCACCCAACCAAGCCTGCTATACTCCGGGGACGGTAAATTGGTGTCAGATTCTTCTGGGTATAAAACACTTGTACATCGGCTTGCTGCCGCAGTTCATTATGTAGGCCACATCGCATTCAGTAAGCAACTGATTCTGAATGGGAGTAGAATGCGGGTCGCATTTCGAGAAGAGGTTGATCAACTGTGAAGACATTATCCTTCAACATTATGTTGAAAAACTGAATAAATAAGAACTATTGGAAGGGGTCGGAAGCGATGAGATGAAGTCTTGAATGGCTCCTTTTGAAGGCCCCTCTAAAGTTGCTAGCACCATGATGAATAATTATGAAAGGTGCATGGCGCATCCTTTGATGTTCATAAGCGCTGACCCCATGCTCTTTTCGCTCCCATAATTCACATGTGCAGCCGATGATTGGGTGGTTTCGGACCTTCGCGTGTCCCAAATGCCCCTGCGTGGGGTGTACACAGCGGTGGTCATGGAGAGTCTCTTGGCATAAATTGCTAAGTACTTGAAAGCCGGCTGCTGCAGCGGTTGCCAACCTCCTAATGAGGCCCATTGGTTTCCCGGATCAGTTCTCAATTATGTAGCGCAGCTCGCTAGGGTCCCATGAGCTAGCAAAGCTCCCGCCAGTGTGTACATAACCCTTTCTGATTGCACACGCTCCTTTTATATTCATTTACTGAATTTCGTAGGAACTGTTACCAACTATTACTTATTTTCGATCGTATTGCATTAATAATTGCATTGTGCCGCGTTCATACTTTGCGACATTGAAGATGGAGTGCAGTAGAGCCAAGAAAAAGTATACGTAGTGATCTGCCTAGTTAAAAAATCGCCGAAGAGGAGCCGATCGATATCGATTCGCATCTACTTCTTCGACACTTCTCCTGCTCTGCTGAGTCGTCAGATCAACACATATACTTTCCTTTGGCGCTCACTTTCCTATTTCCCAAATCTCTTATAAGTCTGTTCTCCTATTCCCAGTTTTGCAACGTAAAATGGGGCCCTTACGTTCTGATCTTCTTTCACGAGCGCAAAATAGTATCCCGGTTTATGTCGGGGAGGGGGTTCTCTAATAAGACCATACATCGAGTTTTTTTTTGTCGACTGAAGAGTTCTGGGATATTTACGACCACAATGGTGAAATTATTCGTAGCGCTAGGGCTGTATAGGTCGTCTGAGGATATCCGTCAACTCCAAGGTCTTGCTTCTCCTTCCTCTTTTCTTCCTGCTTCATTCTTTTCCTTCCTTCCTTCTCTATTCCCTATTTCTTATTTTCCTCCCTTGAATATTCGGCCGCAAGATGATTTTCCTTTCTTCAAACGTTGATTCTATGAAGTAATACCTCTGAACCCTCGCAAGTGCTTTTCCGCATAAACACACAGGACACCTGAAACTACGACAAATTTTTCGTGGCCGATTTTGAAACGTCATGCCTGAGCTCGAAGGAGCTCGTTTCACCGTGACATCAAGCAAATTCCCTGGATTTCCTTCATTTCTTCGCACCTTCCAACCCTAATTGCCATCCGTCATTTGAAAATCGAAGAAGTGCTGTGGAAATGAAGCTCATAACATTTCGTAGCTTTTGCACCAACATGCGTCCGTATTGGGCCAGCGCCTGGTTCTCAAGGCTTCCTTTTGAGGAGTCTACTGCCAAATAATGATGCTGAGAAGCGTTCCAGAGTAGCTATTACACGCGGAGCCTCCCTTCTCCTTCCTTTTCTCTCCTTTTCTTCTCTCATCCCTCCTTGTCTTTCTCCCTTCAAATTCTCGACCAGAAGATATGATGAGAAAATATACGTGGACTCTCGCAGCGATAGGATATCCGGTTAATAGAAGCCTGTAATCGTTGAGAAGTTATGCGTAGAATCTACTTTTTCTTGGCAACTGTAGCTCAAAACATCCGAGTTGCGGTATCGCGCACAGACTAGCAGAGTATTTCCAGCTAGTTGACCTGACACGCTGCAGCATTGCTACGATAACCCAGAAGTGCAAATCCCGTACGAGGCGGCGCTTACAAGCAGGACACGTGCTGCCGTTAGGGGGAACTTTGCTATATGACCCCGAGGTGGTAGCGCCTTGTGGTATTACCCCACCCCCTTCCGTCTTCCTAACTTCTCTTGTGAAAAATGGGAAAAGTGAACAATTGAAACACTCCTTTCGAAAGCAAATGTGATCCTCTACCCCCAGCGACTCATCATGACGCTCTTCGCTAGGACCCCAACGTACGACGTACCATGCTTGCAGCGCCTCTTTTGCCATAGTTCGCCGCAGTTCGAATAAGTTGAACTAGTATTGGACAGACTGGTTTTTACGCATCTGGCGGGGGTAGCGTATGTTTGCTGGCCTTCTCTATAAATTACAGATGGCAGGTGTAAGCTCTGCAGAAACACGGCCTCTCTCAATGACAGTGCTGCAGCAAGTAACGAAGCAGGATAACGTAAAATAATATAGGCATCAATTCACACGGACCACAACTGTTCGTCGAATCTCCATTGTTTCAATTCAAGCTGATTCTACGCTTAATTCACCGAGCTATCTATTTTCCATGTGATTCGTACTATTGAAGGATCAGTCGCAAGAACACAATTAATCATAGCGACATCTGAGATGGGTGACAATTTCACCCTATGGCTACTGGTGAATAGAGCTGTTTGGAGCGGAAATGCAACAAGAGATAGATAAATTATCCTATTGTTCCCTGACAATAAGCTAGAAGCTGAACGACTGCGATTACTCTGTTGCATCACAGAGAACACGAAAGAAACTTCATGCTCACTTTCGGGTTCAAGAGCCTCGTCACGGAAAGAAGTCTGGCGATCAAGTAGCGGTAGCCAGGGTCTTCGCTTGATATCCCATGGAATCGTCTGGTCGTCGCTCTGGTCCGGCGTCACGCCCGTGGTCGTCCTCAGAAGCGCATGACGTGCACCGTGCCCTCCCCCACCCTCCCTCTCGATTTCGAGATCTGGAAATGCGGCCGTACATCATGAAGCGGACGTTCACTTTCTCACTTCCGATAACTATATTTGTTCGCCAGTTTCGGTTAAGGCTTATTAGAAGGGCATGCGTTGAGGCTTATGCCGAAAAAACCCTTTACATAAGCTGCACTAGCAACGGACTAGACTCGCTCGCGAAAAAGACCTTACTTATGCCACTATACTCGGTTTCGTGTTGGATCCTAGGCACACCTTTATCGGTTTTTACCCGCGGAACGGATTGAGTATTCGATCTGGCTCCTCGGCTGTGGGAGAAGCAGGCGGTAGGAGGCTGGATTTCGGCATGTTCATTGAGCACTTATTTTCTTGAAATTTAATTCATTGATTTCACCCCCATTTCACGGCAGCAGGTCTGTTGCGCTTTCGCCGCCCCCCCTGGTTCGGCGGTGCGCGAAATAGTCTACTACTTCGTTCTGTTCACTCCTGATAGTTGATCAGATGTTACCCCTTCCCCGACGCTTGGGTGTTCGCTCTCCTTCACGGCAGATTTGGGAAACGCTGGTGTGATGGTTAGTTGGGTGTGGAACGGATACCGGAGAAAAAAGTTTGGGGAGAGGGGTCGTATTAGGCAGAGATTTTCTTTGACGCTAGGAGGTGCCCTGCTAGTGATAAAAGTCTCAAGAGCAGTGAGGCAACCAAAGCACGGTGCACAAAATTTGTCTATTTCTATCATATTGATTTTTTCGTTCGTTTTTTTTCGTTACCAACACACCCTTTAACCCTCTTCTTATCCACGTTTGATCTGAACGCGCATTTTTTTCCAGATTTCGATCTAGGTTTGTGAAAACTTTCGTGAGGTATTCAAAAACGTGACTGAAATAGAGTTGAAAACAACAACGTTCAATCGCGTTTAATTTTTTTATGTGGCACAATCCCACTCAAAATTATAGCGATATATTGGGCCCATGCAATGAACTAGGCCAGTCGATGCACAAAGGGAGATTCTGTTGCCCGGGGAAAGTTGATCCAGGATTTGACCACGCGTCGGGTAAGCGGATTCACTTGCCACTGCAACACCTCTTCAGCGCGATGTTTTCAGATTACCGGTTCTAGGAAGTATTTATTAGGTGTGATTATTGTTAGACAAGAACCAATAAGCCAACTTGCCTCTGGTCATCTCTTTTTATTCTATGACGCGTCATTGTTTGCTCTGTGTCTCATGGGTTATTCCCAAAACTCTCACCGTCTGCACTCTGCCAGTAGAGAGTGCCGAAACTGGTTAAATCATCACGGGTAAATTGCTCGGCATTGTAGTAGCCGTGTTCAAAATGTTAATGACCCGTCTGATTGCGACCAAAGGCCATTCTGCCGTCTGCTGTGCGGGTTCACACATCGGCTAGCGCTGATATTCTTTTGTAATTCAGGCTTTCTTATTTCCAACTAACTTACGTCGGCTTACTCGAAATCCCGCTTTTCTCTATAACCTTTCCCAGATCACTATTTAAGATTGGTTATCGACATTTTAGTGTTTCACCTACGTTGTGTTATTTGCACTCATTGGTATTTGCTTTTATTCAGCAGCTGGACACGGTCCGGCTTGGAAGGGTCACCAAGTGGTACTTAGCGAAGCTGGTTCAAATCACCTTGTGAAGGCTCTAAAGTTTTTATAACGAATTTGGCTCAGTTGGAGCATTTCGCTTTTAGCTTAGCTTTAGCTTCACAGGAGTGTAGAGGTCTCACCAAAGTGTAGCCTGTTAACCTAGTGTAGCCTTTAACTAGCTGAGGAAACTAGCATAATTGCAAAATCTCCCTCCCAAGACGAACAGTGCCAACAACTGTTTTGTTTATGCACAGTAGGAGTAGCTTTATCTATGATGTGGATGGAAACATCTAGACCTTTTCAATCGATATCTGTCGGTATTTCATTAGTATTTGTTTGTTGATACTATTTATTTTTTGCCAACTATTGACCCTTTTCCATAATTACAGTTCAACTGCAAGACTATTCATTGGTTAACGATTAGGGGATGCGACGCTGAAACTGTAGCTTCGTGATTTTAGAAAGGTCTATGGACTCATGATCGGCCGTTGTTTAACCACAGCATAGCTATTCCATAAATTATAATTTATTCAAGTCGTCAAAGATCGGTATTAAATTTTTATTAACGAAGGCCAATTAACAAAGGCATCTTCTGCATAGGTAGTAACAATGTGAAACTCCAAAAATTTATTCCAAAAAACTCAAAAGACAGCAAAAGTCTCAAAAGTTTTTTAAAATATCTTATCTTGCGATATTTCGGTGCGTAGCACCTTCGTCAGGCCTGAAATTATTTAGCTTGTTTTCTGTTGGATATATGCACCTACTACTCTACAGTACTATAGCTCGCACGGACCCCTCCCCCACTCAGCCACTACCCTCTTTTCCCGAAATAGCCAACACTAGCTCGTGATGACTTGCATAAGGTCACGTAGTTCCTCCCTATTGTTTATTTTGGGTAGTAGCAGTTTTATTTCCAAGGCTTTTATTATTTTCCTTTTCATTGTGTTCTCTACGAGCGGTGTAGTACATTGATGATCAATGAGGGGGCGCTGTTTATCGACGGGGGGCATTCTGCTTTTCATAGATTTGCCAACCCATCTAGGTACCCTTTTTTCGAGTTGACACGTTTTAGGATGGTGGCTAGACGATCTTGCTCCAGCTTCACAAGCGTTCACAAGTTTTACCAGAGAGATTTGTAAACCGGAACCAGGGAAGCAATTACAATACAAAATGCCTGTCGATAAACAGCGCCGGGGCGTTTTGATGAGCGTGTTCCTCTGTGCGATGCCTGGAGAAACTGCTGTTAGGGTAAGAAGGTGGATTTTCCAGCGCTCTCTGGTGTTCGTCGGACCGTGTTGATAGAGGGGCTCACAGGTTTCCTGAGCACATATTCTGTCATTTCAAAGGCATCTTCGCCTTCGCCAGCGGCCTGCCAAAAATCCAAGAACACGCGAGACCGAAGTCGTTCCAAAGCTTTGGCAGAGAGAAATACAAATTAGACAAATAACCCAATCAGCAAATCCATCCAAAAGTAACCTGGCTTAGCTTGAGCTGGTGACCACTCCGCCTTAGTTCGACCACAGATAAGCTCGACCACGCTTATCGTCGAAACCACCGCCCTGGTTTGAATGATAAGCCGCGAATGTCGGCAAATGATGCAAGTTCACAAGTGAGGGCAACATGCTCCTCCTTCCTGTCCATTTTTGGATCTTTCGGATTCTCATGTTTCGTATGGTCTACGCTTCGCTCGAACTTTCCCCTTCAAACTGCATTAATTTTCGCTCTGTCGGTGCCCTCACACAGCGCACTAGGGTCACAGTGATCTCGCGCTTCCCACGCTTTCACCCAGTAGTCCCCCTCCCCGTCCTAAGGAGTCACTCACTTCTTCGCTGTCATGTTTCCAATGCGTGACAAGCTCATACGTCGATTATCATGGGATAGGAAATACAATGTTCGGGTTTGGTTACCATCTGTAACGCTAGTGAAGAGTGTTTCTAATGATTTTTTCGTAAAACCCTACAGGAGTAGTGTTTCTTCAAATAGCGAATGGCGATATATGAGTTCAGGTCAGTACCGTGTATCCAACAGGACACGTTTAGTTACACTTACAAAGGCAAGACTTCGATAACAATTCCTCCAGCTAGCGTCGAACTTAGCCTTCAAGAAAACTCAACGACAAATTCTGATAGGGTAGGGTAAAAATTGTGGATCGTCTTAATTGAACCCAAAAAGCCCATCCCACTGAGACGGTCACGCTTGCTCTTCCGCGCTTTCCAGCAAACTAGGGTTGCCCTCCCCTTGGAATGAATCACCAGTTTTTGGTTTAGAGTGCAAAAGGTGCTTCAAACAAAGCCATTGGTACTCATTAAGGCGCTATCTCAATAAGATGCGGCATTTTAGTGGCATGCAATACGTCTAAAATCACGCCGATCCCCTCGCAAACTATGAACGCAACTTCAGCGTGGCCGATTCTACATAAAGCGAAAAAATTTCCGCCAAAATCCGAAGTAAATTGCAAAATGGTGCAGCAAAATGTAAATAGTTAGCTCCTCATGTTAGTCCATACACTCACTATCGCGGTTATGAGGAATGCGCGGTGCGTTCATTAGCCAAACGTGGACGAGCTTTGCTTCTGTAGATATATTGCCGTTCGGTGACAATTTTAGTCATGACTCAGCCATGCAGAAGTGGTAGTAGCAGGCGTTTCAAATAGAATAATTCCACGAAAAACGCATTTTACTCTATGTTAAAATGAAATGCGTAGCCAGGCAATGAGGAAATTCACTGTCGCAGGGTATGAACGCGTCCTTGAACGTTCACTATTTCACCGCTATGCACGCTTCGCGACATAATCATAGTTAATTGAAAATTGATCCTCTCAAATTTCACAGTGTATGCCAGTAGGATAATGTAACGGCGATTTGCATGTGTGCAGATTTGGTCAATATACCCCGAACTATGTCACCTAGCCAACTCACATAGCCACTATCGACATGTATTGACCAGGGCACATCTTGCCGTTGAGGAAAGCTTTTCAAATTACGACACCCCTCAAGTTCCTCCCCTCCCTACATCTTCCAATTTTCCAAAACTTTCTACCACTTTTCAGGAGTAATTCTTCAGTTAGAAAAATTATCGTCGAGCTGGGCGGGGGAAGGTGATATACAGCCTACTGAAACTGAAATAGCGAAGAAAAGCCAGCAACAGAGAACATTTTGATTTTTTTCAAAAGCAAAATAAGTTTGCTCTTTCTCCCTCCACCGAATACCCCTCTTCCTAGATAACGCCCCATCGTACGACCTGCTCTGATGCTGACCAAATTTGCAAATGGAAATCGCCGCAGCCGTCGTTATTCTGCACAAACACGTCCATTCACTCGGTGACGTGTTCGTACTTGTCGAAGCTCCCATTTCGCTCAAATACCTACGTGTTTGTTCGTGATTTTTTGTGTTCGTATCGATTTTCTGGTCGATTAGGGGCGTTCCGCAATTCGACAGTTCATCCATTATATTTCAAAAATGTACTTCGCTTTCACTGATTGTGTCCTTTCCATATCAGGAATTGTCTCGTTGATTTCAGCACCGATGCGGTTGCAATGGGTGGGGGCACGATATTGGTGCCTGATATTACTGGTACTGGCAAAAGTGGTTGCAGAGGATTCAGATGAGGAAAAGGTAAATGCACTGCTTTATTTGGACCTTTTTTTCTTTATCACATTATTTTTAGTTGTTTGTTTTTTCTCTGTTGGCATCGTCTAGCTTTTTCCATTACTTTTTCCTATGTTCATGTCGGACGTGTAACAAATTAATTTTAAAATAGGACTGTTATGTTGGCGAGGAAGTTCTGTTTTGATTCTCGAGACCAAGACTGCTTTCCTTTCGTAGAGGAAATGCAGAAAAAGATGAAGGATAAAGTCTTCGCCGTTGACCAGTTCCTTTTTGAAATGCGGCACGCGTTCTATATCCATT
>MU966765.1:0-13872 GCA_036418165.1 Cooperia oncophora
TTATTTTCCGAACTAGTCACTTCAGTTTGATTTCATTCGGGTGATGATTTGTACGACAGTATTGTGTAATAAATTTATTCTCTACAACATGCACATGTTACAAGAAAAATGTGAGATCAACATAGTTCAATACTGCGTTCCATTCATAAATGTGCTTTGATGAGCACTCCTGAGGAATAAAATCCATGCAGAATGTCTTGGAAAAGTTGCTTTTTACAATTTTCGACACGGTTAAGCCTTCAAGATCGCGTTTTTCGAGATTCCGGCTGAAACTTCGATTTGGAAACAAATTTTCTCCCGAGGATGGTTTGAAGGAACAAGCGCTTATGTGTGGAATGGTTCTTGTCCGTGGGCGGAGTTGGTTGATACGCCGCTGCAGAAGTCTATCACTATCGTCATTTTAAAATGTGAAGAAATGTAGTTGAGGGTTGCTGTTGCTAGATTTCCTTCTACGCCAAGCTGACCACGTCACGGACACGGAACACGCCGCACGACCAACCATACGCCTAGCCATGGCTAGACGCGCTGAGCAGGTTGGTAATATGCAGTCCGCTACTTGCGGAATGCGCATAAGGTGTTGAGCATAGGGTACATTATTGTTGGGAATTCCGTCAGGTTGTCGTTGGGTAGGAGGAGGGTGTATTTGCTTTGAGAAAAGTTTTTTTTTCGAGTTCGGAAACGTGGAAGAACATTGAAATATCGCAACTCTCAAGTTACTATTGCGCACTTTTGGGTGCCACCCTTCTTCAGCTTACAGCCCATGGACGCCCATGGAAAACATCGACCTTGCCACGAGCGTGCAGGTGTCCTTAACAATGAATTACATCCACGAATTACATGAGTTATACCAGAGCAGCAGTAAAAACACATCGTCTTCGCCAATATATGAAACACGCTGGAAAGTTCACAAGTTCATTGTGAGGGTTTTTGATTAGAAAATAGTCGAAGATAAGGACCTCCCATAAAGTAGCCACCCTATTTTCTAAGGTATAGGGCGCACCTGCACAGACAGCACACAAATAATGATCCTTTTCTGGCATTTCCTTTTTGCGTATTTTTCGTTTATTCCGTGTTCTATACGTGAAGCGATCCCCTAGTCTATCTTGTCCGCTGAGGATGAGGCGTGTCAGGTGGATGTTTGACGGCAAGTGCCCGCCTTCTTCTTACGGCGAGCGATAAGACGTCATTGTAATCGCCGTAGGAACAGTCACTTTTTACTAGTTGGTTGTCGGCTTGCAACGCTGAAGTAGGCTCATGGAAGTAACAGGCGGGCCAGCGTCGCTGGTACGCCTCATCATCCACAGTGAACGAACACTGTTGATAACTATTGTTTGGAAAAAATTAGGCTGTCAAAATGTGCAGAAAAAGAGAAAAAATGTAGCTGTTGTGTTTAGAAATTGTTTGCGCCACTTGCGTTGGACTTAGACGCCCTTATAATCATAAAATAGGGTAGCCATGACAGCTCTCCACCTAACTAATTCGCTTTTGAGGAAATCGCTCACTCATAGCTTAGATCGTTTGTACAAATGTAGATCTGTGGAAAGTGAGCAGACATCAGACCCTCGGTAAGGATTCCAAAGAAGTATTCGCCGTAGGAAGCTCGGTCAAACTTCGGGCAAGTGATTCTCTCAGCGGACAACCCGTGGCCTTGCTGCTGCCGCTGTTCAAGTCGCTCCAGAAATGACTGCGGTGTATTGGTGAAGTCAGGCAATGTGTGAACTCCTGAAAAATTCAGTCCTTAGGTTTTGCTTCGCAGGCAAGGAGAAGAAAGCTGACCTGAAATCATGAACGGTTCCTGTCGTCGTTTGAAGAAGGCGCTCCTCCGACTTCGTGAACGGAACCACACAATCAGTGTTAGAGCGATCAACAGCAGGAAAATCACCGACGGAATTATACCGAAGCAACAGTTGCCACAATGGTAGACGAAAGAGAAATAGGCGTGGCTGAAATATTAAACAATTGTTGTGAATCTTACCTATCTACATAATAGGAGAGCTGGATAGCTGACACGGCGCCGCATGAAAGGTTACCCATAGGTTACAGCCAAAGGGAGGCAGCGTGTTGGCAATTCGTGCCGTCGCATGCGGCCAGAAATCGGTCACTGTATAGGTTTACAGCATTGGAAAGGTGAACTAGCGATGGCAGTCTACCGCCCTCCCCCAGGCCCCATCCCACCTCACCTGGATCCTCTTCCAGTGAGACCCTCCCCTTTTTCCATCTACTTGCGACTTAGCGGAACTCTTCCGATTGCTCACGATTTTTTAGTTTTCCAAAAAATTTTCCAGTCCCCTCCCCGCCCCCTCCCCGCCCCCCCCCCCGATAGAAGCTGCATCTAAGCGGGAGAGGGTGAAACACGGCGTTAAGGAAGCGGGAAAAATCGCGAAAAGTCAAGAACCGAAAAACTTTTCTCAAAGCCATATTCGATGTCAACCAACCTAAGACGAGTCCTTACCCAGCGACTAGGTAACAGAACCGTTCACTATGCATAATTCCCAGAAATGCTGTACCTTGGTCCCAAATCAAATACCGGGTATACTACTCCACATTACTCTGGAAGGACAAGTAACTGACTTATACATCCGCTCATCCTAATGCGTAAAGGCCGTCACGGGCGGCCTCGGGTGCAGCTGGCGCGGCACGTGCGCGTCCGTATACGGTATAAGTGAAATTTTCTTCCCCTGAGGTAGCCGAGCCTGTTGAGGTGAAGATGTTTTGTTTGGAGGAGATTATATCGGAGGAGCGGTCTGCGATGATCTATGAAAATGCAAAAGATTGTATGGGAAGGGTAGTGTAGTTTGCAATGGGCAATCTTAAGCCAGTTTCGCCACGGAAAGTAAGGAGTTCGGGCGCAAAGTTGCTCCAGGGACACCTCCATTCTTCAGACTCTTCCTGCCAAGCCGACATTGCTGCAAAAAGAAACGCTGCTACCGCAACGTGGCATGAAATCAAAGAACCCATTGTCGCTACTCAAACAATCACCTGAGGTGAGGGCAACGGTTCTAGTACAGGCGTCCAACGTTCTCTTTTGCATTTTCCTGTTCTTGGCGAGACGTTTCGCAGCTTCTGGTACACATTTTATCAGCACTACTCTTTATTGCGCACCGTAGATTTGAAGCTGCTGTGGGTAAGCTCGTGCTCAATAACCAATTTTCCGGGCTATGAAGCTTTACGCTGCAAGACTGTGGGGTGTGACGCGATATGGGATACTTCAACCATTTAGATCTGAAAGTAAACACAATAGACCATTAAGTTGGTCATGGGGCCAGGTAAGAATTCGCAAGGGATTACAGTTGTCATCCAGGGCAGTTGACTAGGCGTTCAAGGGGTAGCAGACGCGGCTGCGGCGCGTCACGGCCGCGACGATGCAGCTGTTTCGCAGCTGGCACAGGGTACAGCATGGGGATGTGTCAAATGGCGGTGTGGGTACGACCCCCCCCCTCGAAGAGGGTCCAGATACGACCCCCCTGCTCTAACTGACAACCAGATGCATGTTCACCACAAATGACTTCCTGAAATGGAATCTGGATTCTCGAAAGGCGCACTCTGCTCTAAAATACAGGAAATAAAAGGCTGTTTCAGCCTCATGCAATATGAGGCTGAAAACAGCCTTTTATTTCAAAATAAAACTCCTCGTTCGATAACTATGTATGACATGCAACTTGTAAAAAGAAACACAATTGAAATAGCGGCTAATGGTGATCATTGATAGGCTGAATTGGTGAAAAAAATAGCCCCAAGGTGAGCGTGTCAGGGCCCAGATGTGCATTCAATGAATGGTGACGGGGAAATAATGAAAACATGCACGACACAACAAAGCGAAACATGGAAAAATACAAAAAATGCAGAGCTAAATGAAAAAAGGATAACCAGGCCGGCAGTAAATCGTTCCATACTTGGCTATTATCGATCAGGCTGCAGGGCGCAAGCTGCGCTTTCTTTGAAAAAACGTCATTGGAGCGCGGTTGTTGGACTTGCCAACGTCCTGGGGTCTGTTCGGGGGTTATATCTTTTTTAGGTGCGGAGCTTTTGAGGAATGGTGAGCAGCATGCAACGGCAAAGTTTCTACTGTTGTGTATTCTACCTAGTTGCAAACTGAACAATCCCCCGTTGGTGAAATATTCGGATGGGTTTTGGATAGGCTAGGGGTAAATCGCGAGCTGGTTTCCATGCTTCACGCGAGGATTGCTTCGTTCAAACGCAATTTCATCAGGATTAAAAACGTCCTGAAACCCCTCCATCCTTTCTCTTTCCAACAAGCTTCACGGTTTTTCTGAAGACCCACTAGTTCAGGAGATATTTTAGATGGGTTACCCTTGCGCTACCCCCTGGACCACCCGAAAAATTGACTCCTTATGTGCCATTGTGAGGATACACCTTTCAGTGTGCCTCCAAAATACATATTTCCCTTCAAATGAGTGGAAGAGGAGCTCGGCTATCACTAATCGGTTTGGTCCGTGCGCCGTGCATTAGGCTCCTACGGAGAGGTGGTGGAAAGGTGTAAATTCTGATTTCAGGTGCTTTTATCCATGCAAGCAGATGTTTGTTTAGGGTTTGTAAAGGACAACACGCACGAATCTGTTTGAGACGTATTATTTAGTCATCTACGTACTTACGAGTTCATGCTATAAACTGACACTTATTTATTTATTTATTTATTCTTGCTATATTGCTAATGAATCTTTTATTATTTTATTATTTTTGTAAATTCCTATACATCCGGGTCTTCTGAAGCTTTCCGTCCGTTCCATTACCCTTAGCAATGACACCTTTGTACTGTTTGATGCCTAGCGAGCCTACTTTTGCGATACTCCCCACGTCCCCCGCGGCCAAGTACGAACCCATTCTTGGGGATTTCCCATGAAAAGAGGGCTGTAACGTAGCATTTAAAGCAAACATCTTGACTTCCATAGCTCCACTCCCACTATCAACTGAAATGTCGAAGCATTGCTCGGCTCTGAGTGACCCTTGAGATTACGACCCCCCTCCCCAGCGGCCAAGTACGACCCCCCTATGGGTTTCGCACAACGATGCTGTACCCTGTTCCAGCCTACTTTAGCCATTATCTCCCCTAATTTTCTCTGTATTATTTTTTTTCGAGGTAATTGTTTTTGTCTTAATGAAGTGTAATGCGGACGTGGACTCTTTTTGTTTGTTTAATTATTTATTGTCGCGAAAATTAGCGATATCTCAATCCTTATTTACCTTGTGAAGACAAGGAACAACTAACCTTAAAAAAAGCAGCCAAAAACAGTGAAAATTAGGAAGAATAAATGGTTAGTTACCCTGGAAACAGCTGATGCGCCGCAGCCGCATCTGCGACACTTTGATCTAATCAATTGCCGGATGACGACTGTATGTTACCACTGAATAATGGGTTGTCAACGTTCGCAACTGAGCTCGGTCGATGTTTCAGATTCTCACCTTCACTGTGCTGGTTTCGCTTGGAGCAGCAGGTGGTGAATCGTACATTCTCAAATTATCGGCAGTGATCAGCTTTCCATTAGTTTCCTTGACAGGCTCAATAGTGTAAGTCTCCAAAGCGATGCTCATCTTATGAGATTCTTGAAGATCGTCATCAGCGATCGGTTCTTTCAGACGAATCAACTCCCGAGTCTCTACGGTACGACCTTCTGATCGATGATCCCTTGCATACGGTGGTGACCCTGAAGTACCATCAGTGAGAACTGAAAAGAAAGCCGAAAGACAAGCTTACCCTTAACGAAGCTTCCACTTATTTGTGCTATGAAGTGATCCAAGAGCCGTTCTTCGTAGTTGTCAAGTGCTCCGTTGTCGGATTGCAGAAAAACGAGGAACCTGAATTGACAGTGTTCACGAGAATGGGTAGAAGTCAGACCCTAGTCGGGGCTCGAACTCGCATCTCCCGCTGACCGGAGTGTTCATGTATGTCTTCCCTGGAATGGGTGCTTGTTTGAGGCTCTGAGCCCTAACGGTAGAGATTTGGGTGCGGTGCTATGGCGTTAGGGCACATCATCTCGTTGAGAAAATACTAAGAATTACACCCCCCTCCCTCCACAAATACTAAAATTACACCCCCCTCCCTCCACAATTTCCCCTTCGTTCGCCTTCAGCACGACCCCCTTCTCAACCTCACCACCTCCTTACTAACAGGGGAATATGTGTTTTTGCATTGTGGTCCTCCATAGGGGTGAATCGCCTTCACAAGGAACTAAGGAGGGTGATGCCGGCTCGCCACATCGCTTGACTCGGAATCTCCAAAAGTCCGCACTACATGTGCCGGGCCAAACAGGCATATGGTGCCGTCGCCCGTAAGGCGAGTGGCAAGAGTTTTTGTGCCAAGTGAAGGGAAATTGTCAGTGGAGGCTAGTTTTCAGCCATGTCTGCCTTTGGATAAAAACGTCGGTAAAAACCTGGCCTGATTTTGGAAAGTTGGTTCAGTAAAGGATTTAGTGCCAAAAGGGTTACCTTTTTAAGAGCCATTGTGTAAATTGCTTGACGTAGACGGAACCTCATGTCGTCCATCGAGTTTTCAACGATTTGCGATAAGACATTGTCAAGTGTTAGTGGATCGACCTAAATACCACTGATGTATACAGAAATGTATGTAAAATGTTACAAATTTTCCACTGAAGGCAAATTCCACGTTAATCGTGTGGGCGGGGATAGAGCACCACTGACCTTTCCTCATTGACTCACACCCTTTCACGAGACGGTAGAGGGCATCTCAATAAGAGGGGCGAACAATAAGGGGTTATAAAAAAGACTCGGTCCAGCCCATAAGGCCAGGGACTGTGCCTTCAAGAAAAGGTTCTGAAAATTGAAATGGCAGTACCTTTGGATCTCGTGATTCGATTATGCGGGTGAGAACCTGCTTGACCAAAATCGTGAGAACAGCGCAAAGGAAATTCATCTAAATCACTACAGTTGATTAGCTATCAGGTATGAGCACCAATAGAATTTCTGCGTGGAATTCCGGGCTTGTACTAAAGGGAGGACAAGTCCTGAAGAGCAAGTTTTTCCCCTTTGGAGAGATAGCAGGGAGCTTGGAGTCTCCTGCTGAGGAATGGCTCGCCCTCGAAACTTCAGAAATCCCAAGGATGCAAAATGTGGAAATCCCAGAAGCCAGGCAAGGAACAGCCAAGGAAAAGCGAAGTCCAGTGAAAATGAACGTGGTGTGAAGTGAGAGTGTCTGAACGGGATGTACTCAGAACCGCTAATGGAGCTCATGGTAGCCAGCTGCTCATTGCGTGTTATCACTGCTGATGGCTTGCCTGTGTACACATTCGACCGTGTGGGTCAGATGTCGCTCTTTGATGATGGATGGTCTCTTGTTTGACCGAAATGCTCAGGTGCGAACCCTTCATCAATTAGGCGACACCTACTAGATCATTACCCTAACATCGTGGCGAACATTACAACTCTCCCCTAAGCCCACATCGCGGCCATACCTCTTATAGAAGGGGCTATGCTTACAAGAACAGGCTAGGCAAACGCGGAACGGAAAAGCAGCTCCTAAGAAGGTTCCATAAAATGAGTTCATAGGAGAATCGGTGGCACGGTACGGTTTGCTGGGGTCATTTTGTGCCTGGAGCCCTGTGCTCAATAGATCGTGTAAAACTTTAATAAATACTGTCTTATATCGTAACTTTTGCGCAATTACCAAAGTCTTTCTCTAAGGCAAGAATGTGTGAGTTGACAGAAACTTGTTTGAAGGACACAATCAACAGGCATTAGGGTTCTTCTTTATATTGTACTCACTAATCCCCTTTCTACTACTATTTTTCTAGTGTATCCTGTTCAGGAGACGGACGCACACACATCTTGGTGATAACCAGCGATACGTGGTGGGACGTTTTTAAGCAGCCTTGGTCAACTGGCGGCGTCCTGCCTCTGGGGGAGAGTTTCGGAAAATGCAGATACCTTCCCATCTTTGTCATCCAATACGATCCCCTTCCCCATCCTCCAACTTTTCCCGGCCTCTTCACATTCTCCGAAATTTTCTTCCACTCTTCAGCTTTCTCCCCAAAAAATTTGTGGAAGGGGGGGTATTATAGCACCGGAAACGAGAGAAAACCGCGAAAAGGTCAACAATTGGCAAAAATTTCTGCGCAACGCCGCGTCGAATTGTTTATCTCAAGGCTGAACCCCCCCCCTTTGGTGGGGACCTCCCAGCGAGAAAGTGCTAATTCTTCTTGGCCTCCAGCAACTCTTCAGAACTGTCAAAAAAATTCTACACAAAGGTGGGGAAGAATTGACCCGATCGAGAGTGTGGGCCATCGGAAAAGAATTACACTCCTCCACCCGATTACTTCGCACAGGTCGAAATGTCGGGTGAATCTACTCTCTGCCAACGAAGCCTTTCAGCGCACCCTCCTGCCTCATCTTGCCCTGAGCGTTTATCCACCGCTAAGGTGGGCCACTTGCTCGTTTCCACTTCTAAGCACTTTCATTGGGGCGCTAAGTGGCCTGCATGATCCTGACGTCTGGTATGCCACATCTATGTTCTGCGACTCCGGCGAATCCCAAAGACGCCATGTGGTCTTTAATACTTCATGTTGCGACTTTCTGATGCTCATATTTGCCACAGAGAGTTAGATATGGCGGGCCACAAACCCCCAACGCGCACCAGGTTTCCCTGCCGCCGGTTAATTGCTAACGTACTTGCCATAAGGATGAAGGGCACTGGAATGCGCGAAGAGCCCTGGAATGCACATCTGCATTCACCACTTCTCTATTCGAGCCAAGTATGCATCTAAGACGTGTCCACCGCCTCAGTCTCGGCGCTACGGTAGATACGACTGCATGTATGTGCTCATATATCCATGCAGCACCGCAGCCGCTTCATATCAGTCCCTTCGCTTCATATTGTACTTCGCAAATGAAGCGATACGAGCATCAGCATCGGTCGGACATTTGTGGGCGGGCGGGCGCGGTGGGCGTCCGGGTCGGTATGTTGTTGATAGGGCGCTATAAACTTACATTCTTGGGAAAAGCGCATGCTCGTGTGCACCGAATCCTGTCCTATTATTCGTGTTAACCCTAAACTTCTTGGGAATTCACTGTGCCACTTGCCTGTAACTCGATTTTCACATTTTTTCTTTTCAGAGCAGGGATCCGACCCTGGTCGGCACTGCAGTAGCGTATTGCAAACACGTTCAAGGTTTCTGAAGATTACGATTCAGTCAGAAGGTTCGGTCATTTGAAGAGTTCCCTAACAACCTCGCACGGCGCAAAGAAATCAAATATTGTGTTCATTTTTTAGGAGCCTGCCTGTAGTCACAACTGTCTTTAGTCTTGTTTGCTGCCGGATATGTGGCCTGTCAAAGGGGAAAGGGGTTTGGTACGGGGCCAGCCCGTTGTTTTCGGCAGGTAACAAGACTGTACCATATCATTGACATTAGTGCTTCCCACCAGTTGTCGCTTATGGTTAGACGCTTTAACAACTGGTAGAGAGGGGGGCTGGCGGTGCGCCGAGCCCAGCCTCGCTTACACGCCTATCTTTTGCAGCGAACAACACTATACAAATGTTCCTTTCCTGATTTCAAGGAATTCCCCTGATTCTTGGAGAAGATTTGCGGTTTTTGAACAGACGCCAAGCATTTTATACTTTTATTTCATGACTTCCAGACCAGATCAATGAGATTTGGTCCCTGTCTAGGCAGTCTTCTGGCAGTTGGCGGCCATGTGTGCTTTCATACCGGTGAACACCTGTGTTAGGTATGTACAGGTGCACGTCCATTCTTTCTGCGTAGATCTCTTCATCATAGTTGTTGTCATTTCTGTAATAAGCACGATTCAAATATTGAATTTTGCAAATAGTTTTCACTTTTTTGGAACTACGATTAGAACCGATAGAAAGAATTTTTTTAGAGAAGGACAGGATGCCAAAGCTAGGAAGAAGCGCTAAAATCATGCTTACGTTTCATAAATGCGTCCGTGGTGGCGTTTTTCGCATCTAGGAAGAGTGTTCCTCGTCTGTTCGCTTCCGATATGCCCTTCGCTACGTATTTGGCGTTGTTTTTGTCGAGCTGAAAGCACTGTTTGAAAGGATGAGAAGATCGCACATCTGTGGTTGGGGAAATGACTACCTGATCTGCGGACCACCAGGCCAACTGAGCTGATCACGAAATGTGACATTAAGTTACAAGGAAGCAAAACTGACCAAACTAAGAAGTTGCATTATGGATTCGGTCATGGTTTTCCCACCGACGCGCTCCACATAGTCATCGATGTTACCGCCAGCTTTCTAAAAAAATACTTGAGGAAAAACCGTTTCAAAACTTGTTTGTATTCTGCCCAGAGCACCTTGAAGCAGTCGGATGCCTTGTTAAAGACGCTTAAAGCACTTGACAACTTCAGAGCAGCACGACTCAAGAGGACGCTTCCACCACCTGGAATGTTTATAGTGATTTTCGCGAAATTTTGGAACTTTTATAGATCCTTGAGTGTAGCCGTTCAAGGGTCGTTCAGGTTCGGTAGTTTGGGTGGAGTCGCATCTAATGTTGTGTCTTGCTCATCGCTGCATCTCGCTGCTCTCACCAGGAAAGGATGGTAGGTCGAAGTGGCCATTTGAAATGAGATGTATACCGACGGACGCGTCTTTGGTTAGTGATCTCGAATCTGATTTCTAAATCTGCAGACAACGGTTCGAATCCCTGGTTGGAACTTTGTTCTGCATTTTTTTTTCGAAAATGTTCCCTACAGTTTTTTGAAACATTCTTACGTAGCCAGGAGATCTAATCCTGCCGAGAAATGTTACTTCTGAAGGAATGGGGCCATTCTGGAAGAGTTTTGAGGAGCACCCCTGAATGCCCTCAGTTTCCGTTCCGGTGCCATCATTCTTTACGTTATGGTGTATCGCCAAACTGGCGCCGAATGCCACGGCCGCCAAAAGTGATCGTCACACTTGTGATCACGACCGTCTGTTACCAATGAGGTTTGAAATTTAGCGAAAATACTCCAATGCCCACTGGGATTCTGGTCGAGGATAGTGCTCGCGGCCTTAAAAGGCAGTTGGCACGATAAATCCCCCAAGACGACTAGGATCAATACTCCTGGCAGGATAGAATTCCGCGACCCTGGGCAGGCGCTGCATAGCGGTTTCCCCGAGGAAGGTGCTTAAGGGCCCTATCAAGCCACAACTTTACGTCCCAAACGCCCGCCACGCCCGCCCGCCCACAAATGGACGACCGTTCCTGACGCTCGTATTCATTCATTTGCTAAGCAAATTATGAAGCGAAGGGATTGGTATGAAGCGGCCGTGATGCTGCATGCATACATGGGTACACATATGCAGCCGTATCTTCGGTAGCGGTGATTGGTAAGATGCCTACGGGAAACTCGTCCGAAATCGATTTACAAATCACTCGATTTGACCGTTTCACTCCGTTCTTTCGCCATTTCCCCACTATACAGCGCCCTACTAGCATTTTAGGCTAAGTAGGAAACCATCGTGCCAACTGCCTTTAAGGGATGTATTGCTATGGTTACCCCACTGTTTCGAATTTTGGTCAAAATCTCAGACTTTGCTAAAAACTTGCCCCTATGGCTAATTTGATCCCCAGAACACGAATATCACACTCATTCAGCGCAAAAACGCTTGCGTCGTGCGCTACGGGCTCCTGCACAAATTCGTCCTCTCTAGCGTCACAGTCGCTCAAATAGACGGGGGATGCGGAATGCGAACACGATATTCCCATGAGAAATGAGTGTAGTGTTACTTCTTGATGTCCTAGGCAACCTTTGGTTCGGAATTTGTGCGAATTTGGGGGGTTTCTTGTGCCTTACATACATGATGAAAATAGGGGTGACCAGGTCAAAAACCTGCACAACTCTGCTCAGAGAATCGTTTAGCAGATATGGAATGCAGATTTGTAATCAGCTTCCAAAAGCGCATCAGATGGTATACATCTCATCTCGAACGGCCACTTCGAACCAAACATCCTTTCCTGGTTAGGCCGGCGTGCCACTAGTGAACGTGCAATGACGGGTTCACTCTGCCAAATAATCAGCGTGGGTGCCCTTCAAGGGTGCGCTCTTATCATCTTAAAATAGATGATCTCAATTTCATACATCTACCAGCGCCCACCAGCGGCCAGGAATACGGTGTTGTGTAGTAGCATCGGTGCGGTTGCACACGCCACAATTTCACGGCGCCTAATCCAGCTGTCCCCTCCCTCCTACTTCCCCATTTTTTTCTACCAGCAGTCTGCTACCTTCTTACCTCCCCACGCTCTCTACTCCTGATCGCCGGTGGACGCTGGTAGACGCTAGGTCGATATCCATACCTTCTCAGGCCCTTGAGACGCTGCCGGCAGGGCACGCCATCGCGTTGTGATCATTTTCTGAAAATTACGACCCCCCATAATTCCATACTAAAATGCGATTTTGGGAGTTGTTACGACCCGCCCTCCAGCACTCTTCCTTCTCACTCAGAACCGAGCGTCGAGCGAGGGTGGAGGTCGTCAGAATTAAACTATCATTTCAAGTGTCGGAAATAGTAGTGCGTCCGTGAACTGACCAACTACGATCCCCCCCCCTCCCTTCACAACGTCCGTGAAGCAACGAGAATACTATCCTAAAAAAATTTTTCTCATGACCAAAATACGACTCCCCTTTCGGTGATCACAACGATGGCAGTACCTGGCTGCCGCGGTCGCTGACGCTGACGGGACGCTCGAAACGCTGATGGTCGCTGGTGGATGTTGTCGCAAAGTATGAACGCAGCCTTAGAGGGCGACCAGCTGCAGGTCATACTTTCTTCGTTGCCAGGAAAAAGTTTTCAATGGCGAGTTTTCTTAAAAAATGCATTTTATTATGTGATGTGTGTCGTGGTCAGGGAAAATCTGTGTTTCTCTTCACCTGCGTTACAACAGGGTACAGCATGGGGATGTGTCAAATGGCGGTGTGGGTACGACCCCCCCCCTCGAAGAGGGTCCAGACACGACCCCCCCCCCTCCTGCTCTAACTGACAACCAGATGCATGTTCACCACAAATGACTTCCTGAAATGGAATCTGGATTCTCGAAAGGCGCACTCTGCTCTAAAATACAGGAAATAAAAGGCTGTTTCAGCCTCATGCAATATGAGGCTGAACAACAGCCTCGCATTACCTACAATTTTGTCTTAGGATTCATCGACGCGAGGGGGATTGCTGTAGAACAGGCTGCCTTATAAGAACAGACGACACCGCTACATTTCTTCGCTCAGCCTTCCCAAAACCAGTTGAAATTGTGGAGAAAAATGACCGAAGACTGGTCGGTACCTCGTTCGTAGTACACAAGACCCCATACCTGCTATGAAGACCTACCAAATAATTGAGGAGCAAGGCTGGAGACCAGTCCCCGCTCATGATATTCTCCTGACGTAGTCCCCTACGACTGCTACCTGCTCCGCCTCCTCAAGGCTTTCTTAGCTAAGAAAACTTTCAGCAATTTTGATGACATCAGTCGAGAGGGCGCTGACTTACTCTACTCGCAGCCTTCTCAGTTCTGGGAGGAGGGGAATGCTTACCTGTCCATTGGTGCAAGCACTGTAGTGGCTAACTATGACGAGTATATTGTTGACTAATTCCCACTGTATATTGAGTTAGAAAATAAAAAGAGAAAAAAGTCACAACAGTGACAAGACTTTCCTTCCAACCTATATTAGCACCGTCCGGTGGAAGCTTCCAAGAGTTTACGAATTACTTTGCAACATGTTGTGTTTTAAGCGAAGTTACCTCCCTCACTAAGTCCTTTTGGAATGAACTGTGATTTCAATTTTTCTATTCTGTAAAAGCGGAGAGGGGGGACATATCGACACCCTTGTCTGGAAGCGGATCGTACCAATGGGCCAGTTTTCCCCAACATGATGTTCCTGTCTTAAAGGACACCTCAGCAATTCAAAGGCACA
>MU966766.1:0-41593 GCA_036418165.1 Cooperia oncophora
GATTTTTTCGGGAAAATGGAAAAAGTGATAGGAAGTAGGGTGGAAAGTGATAGGTAGCATGGGGAGGGGGAGTCGTATTTGAGGATGGAACTAGGGGAGGGGTCGTATTCCACAGGAAATGATCACAACGCGATTTCATGCCCTGGCTGTGACGCGGTTGCTAAATTTTAGTGCCACCTATGTGAGAGTTTTCACGTTTTGGACAGCCACAACTTTCTTCATATCTGATCTTGTAAAACCAAAAACATCGCGAGTTGAGAGGACTTCCACTTTCCGAAGAGCACCTTATTTTTTTCTCAGACTCGCTACTGAAAAAGTGCCCGCTATGTTTTGTTGTGAGAGTTTTGGGGGACATGACAAAAAGTGCCTTCCAGTTCGGAAGGCTTAAAATTATCAGGAAATAGTTCATTCGACGTCGACTGGCCTCTTTATTGCGCTGGCGCTAGACTCCCACGAAGAGGTGTGGGAAAGGTGTAATTCTAGATAAGGCTTCTCCGTGCAAGCAGATGTAATCCTACGGTTAAGAAAGGTCCGCGTATACTGTATTTCGTTTGCTTACTAATTCATGACGCTGTTGTAGGCGGCCACGTACTTCCCAGTAAGGCTCTTTAAGGCTCTTTCCCCACCTGTGAGCTTCAAATACAACCCGTGCTGTGAGTCACACATCCCACAAAGGTTTTCCCTTTAGTTCACCACCATAGTGAAACCTAATAATTAAATTAATTATGGGGATGGAGTCTCAGCCGCTGCGCTGATCGATCCCTTCTTTGGGATGTGGATCGCATTCTACTTCTACTCAGGATCCTACTGGCTTGTTGAATGCGATGTAACCTATGCAACCCGCAGATGAGTAGTGTGGAGGGGTGCTGTCAGTCAATTGATGACAGGTTCGTCTGGGTTTTATCTCTCCAGACGGATCCATCATCACTTTTCCGTCCCCGGATGTTAGAAGGCTTGGTTGGCCCCGCGACAGAAGATCTCTGATTTGGTCCCTCAGTCTCGCGCTTGATAAGCACACCACTTCCCACTTCGCAGCCTCCGCCACAGTAATCGGATAGGGCCCTCTAAGGTCATAATTTGGTTGAGTAAAATGAAGTTGTTATTATTGGGTACTCGTCCTCAAGGACTATATCTGATGGGAGGACTCCTTCTTGGGACCATGCACGACACGGAACTACTTGGTGTTTCCGTCGGGGTGTTCGCCAATAATCGCAAAAGACAGCCATAAGGGTTATTATTTGGGGTGTACACCACACGCAGAAATCACACCCGACCTCGTCATGTTAGTGGTTTTGGTGACCCATCCAGTGTCCCTGCCGGAGGCGTTTATGGCCTCGATGTGGTAGATGCGTCGTAGGGTGTGACTTTGCTTCCGAGCAACGCTAGGCGTCTACTATCTCTTTTTCTGTGTGTGATGTCAACTAGCTAGGGACTGCTCCGCGTCTCTGCCGCTACGCTGCAGTTTGGATTCAAGGCTGCGTTCATACTCCGCGGCTGAGGAGGTTCAGCAGTTGAGAGACTCGTCGATTTGAGAGACTGCGCGACAAGGAAAGTACACATTGTGGTCACGCAATTGCGACGATTGAGCGATCCGGCGATTTGGGGGCCTCGGCCTTTCCGGCAGTTGTGCGCCAAAGATGGAGTGGGTATCGGTCGGCTCCGGTCGCTAGCGATTTGGCGATTTAGCGTAGCGATTTGCGATCCGGCGAAACACTTGATCGCCGAACCCCTCATATCGCAGGATTGCTCAATCTGCGCATTCGGCAGACCGATACTTACACTTTTCTCGTCATGCAATAATCTGCCAATTTGTCGGATTTCCTAAGTCGTAAAGTATGAACGCATCCCAGCCCTTCACACCCGTTGCCCGTTGCCAGGTGGAATTGGGACCACCCTAATTCTTCCACTTTTTTCTAGTGCTCTACTTTTTTCATCCTATTCTGTCTCCTCTATCTATCTTTCCGTCTATTCAACCCTCTGTCCAGCTTTACCCCATCGTTTCAGCATTTCGCTAATCGCTTTTCTGACGGATTCAAATCCTATTTGGGTTCGTTATGGATGCGCTGCTCGTCGACTCGACTTTACTACTTTGAAATTGGCTGTGACTTTCTGTTGTGCGATAAATGTGCTCCGTCACCTTCTTATCGCTAGCCACAAGAGAGTCGTCTCGAAGAATAATTACCCTCATAAAAAGTGCATAGGTGACAAAAAAGCTGCGCGTAGATGCAATTTATCTATGACATCCCTTCTGAAACGCAAATGTCCAAGTGATTCACAACACTTTACTGACTTCAGTTCCACATGCTATTGCATTCAAAAATCCAATTTTTTGCCGCATTCAAATATAATAATTCACTTTGGTTGACTAATACTAGTATGCATTTCATATCTCTGGCTTATGCTTTTCATTTCTCTGGCTATCTTCGGACCTGGGAAGTTGTAGCTGTAGAAGGAAGTTGAAGCTGTAGAGCTCGAAGCTTGGTTGAACTCTTTATTGTTGTGCTTTGATGCTTTGACGCTGGGTACGCTGGGTTAATGTAGCAGCTGCCCAATCAAGGAATTAACAAGTATTACTAGATAGGAGGTCCCGGTAGCAGTAGCATCAGATAATTGGGCCAATTCCACTGTTGCTAGAGAGATCCCTTCAGGTCGACGAGGCGAGGAGAATCCCGTTTACGTTTGCAAATTGTTCACGATTGCCGTGCCAGTGTAAACGTCCGTGCCAGGAAGAATACGGAATGACGAAAGCCTACGATTTCTTCGTAATGGGCTTGCAGCGATACTATGGAAGCAGCATAAATTTTGTCCGTAGAATACATGTAGGTTGTCCTATCTGATCACCGAAGAGGGAGGAAGGAGGAGGGGGGTCGTATTTGGTCAAGCAAAATTTTTTGATTGCTGATTTTCCGTTTCAGTCGTGATGTATAACTCTTTCTGTTTCCGATACTTCTGGTAGTTATCGGGAGCGTTTCTGTATCCCGTCCTCCGCTTGATGGGTTCTGAGGAAAGGGGTCATCGTAACGTTATTGACGATTTTTCCAAAATACGACCCCCCTATCCAAGTTTCCCCTTCGGCACGACCCTTTTCCCAACCTACCTCCCTACTTCCAAATATTCATACCGAGTGTTGCCTTAATTTTGGCGGGGAGCAGCGGTACATAGCGCGTTAAACGAGAAAAATTAGCCATTGCAAAAGTTTCATTTGGGGCGGAATATGACCCCCTTTCGCTGGCCGGATACGACCCCTTGTTGAAGTTTCACGACCAGGACACGTCATACTTCGGGGATCCCCAGCAAGCGGGAGGGGGGTTCGTAATTGTCCTCGTGAAAAATGTTCTCGGTTGTTGACTTTTCTCGGTTCTTCACATTCCACGGGCGTTATACACCCCCACGCCCCCACCCGCGAGACAGGTTTTTGGGCAAAAAATTTGGGAAATCTGGGAGGTGCGAAGAATTCAGTTAGAACTAGTAAGATAGTTGGTAGGATGGGGAAAGAGGGTAGAGCGGGGTCGTACGAAGAGGGGGGGGACTTGTGAGAGCGGTTGTATTTTACATAATTTTCCCTGAACGGTATGTCGTACTCTGTTCCTACGATGATATGCCCTGTCAGGGGTCGTATGGGAGAGTAACTGGGTCCAGTCGAGGACCACACCCCCATGTTGCTCCCGTTTGAAGGTACCCTAAAAACCGTTAACATTATCAGGGTTCGTCGTGTGAAACGCATAGGGGGATTGTACTTCTTCTCTGGAGATGGGGTCGTATTTGGGGAAAGAGAAATGGGGGGGGGCTCGTATGTGGCTTTGACAGAAATTTACCGCATTGGGTTTCCGGTTGTTGACTATTTGCGTAATTTTTCCTGTTTCATGTGCACTATAGCACTATATACCCCCCCCGCTCAACGGAAAATTTTTGGGTGAAAAACTGGAAAATGGGGGAAATTTGTAGGTAGGTGTTGGGGAAGGGAGGGGTCGTACCGAGACCCTCATTTAGGTGGGGGGGGGGTCGTACTGACACCCTCTCTCGGAGTGGGAGGTCGTACCTACACCACCACCTCACACATCACGATGCTGTACCCTGAACATTGTATCTGTCCCTTTACTACTTGGCTACTTTAGGTTGTCCCACGCTGATTTCGGCTTTGATCTACCGGGTCCGATCGTCGTGGTTTTCAGTTTGCCATCTTATAATTTATTGATTGTCGAACCTTTTTTGCTTACTATTTATTTTCCTTCTTGTATCACATTGTTAACGTATGAGCCAGCTGGATTTTATACAGTTTACATTGAGCTTGTATGGCGTAATAATATCAAAATAAATAAGTAAACAAACGAGCAAATTTTCGTGCCCAGATGTAAGAAAGCCCATTCATTGGTCGTTCGCAGCTAAACGCTTTTTCTCATTGGAAACGCTGTTGTAAATTAAGCAATTCGTGCCTCGTCGGCATTTGCAAAGACCAAATTGTGCCAGCATCTGAGCGGCGTATGTGTGAGGGTTCATCTCTGTGTCTGTGTGGGTGGTCTGTGTCCTCTTTTGATGAATTGATTAGCCTCACCAAGCGGGGTGGGCGAAAAAGAAACGACGACGAAAAGCCAGATGACCCTCTCGGACCCCATCGGACGTCTCAGCTCGCTCGCCTAATCGTCAACTCGACCCTCTTCTGCCCTTTCAGTTCCTAAATTCTTTGTGTCTCGCCCTCCGTCTCTACTATTTGCCGCCGCGCCATTCGTTGCGATTTGCTTGGCTCGTTTTGTCGTCACCTTTTCACCCTCTAATATGGTCGATGTCAATGAAACCGGTTTCGTGTCATTTACTGCGTATTTTGGCGTGAAATTACGATCAATAATTTTCGTACTTTTACACGATTCTTATGCACGTGTTTTTTTCATTTCAGGCAAATGGGGTGTGACGCCAATGCGCTAGTTTATTACCGAACCTAATGAGCTATTTCCTCGTTCTTTTAGCGCTAAGTGGTAAGGATGGACGTCATTTCGATCGTATAGGATTGGAGCTAGGTAATTCCAACTGGGTCATCATTCTGTTTTAGCCATTTTACGTAGTCGTTGTGTCGACTTCGTTGCCCGAACACAACGAGGAATCGCTCTCATTTCACTAGATGAGGCCAATTTTGAGGCCGAATCAACGTTACTAGTACCATCCATACCAGAAGAATTGTCTGTATTACTCGCAGTTGACACTTCTGTAAGTCGTCCACCGCTTTTTTGCACCCTTTCAATTATCCCTTTTAACTTTTAACCCAGGGTACGTGCTATTTCACACTACGTAATCATCTCTACTCCCTAACCATCGATAACAGTACTACTAATGACCTCGGCAGGATCGGTTATGGTCTTGAAGAGACTCCGTCATCGATCGCTTTCGATTGGATCACCAAAAAGGTTCCGTGTGTACTGCAGTAACCTTCGCATTTTTTTTCTTCAATTTTGCCCTTAGCCAAGGACGAGACCCGAGCATTCTTTCATTAATCATTTTCATCGGTTTCTTTTCAGATTTTTATCTCACTATCTGGAGTTGGTCATGACAGTTCAGCCAAGGTCTACGCGTGTAGTTCCATAGATGCAACGAATTGTACTATAATAATACATGAGAATCTGGATTACTTACACTCACTATGTTTGGATCCATTGGAAGGGTGAGGGATTTTTTTGCATTTTCCAATTTTATAATTTTTGGCTGTATATCATATACAGTTTGAAAGTCAGCCTTTTTACGTGGGTAAACGGCCGCTGCTACTTTGCCCTTTTCATTGCGTTCATAGTTTGCGACGGGAGGATGGGAGCATCGGCGAAGCAGCGTTTTAGGAGAAAGCGCGCCGAAGGAAAGCTTAGTTATCGATCCGGCGCTTGCGAAGAGAAAGAATCGGCCATCGACGTTCGGAGAACGCAGGCTCCCGCAAAACATCGATTTGTCCACTTTCCCGTCGCGAAGTATGAACGCAGTCTGGAAGATCACCCTAAGGAACTTCGAATGGTGGTCTGGGTATACCTATACGCGTGAAATGCTGCTTACAGAGAGGGAAAGGAGAAAGGGAATGGGGAAATGTTTTCCTGGTACGCGCGCTATATAGGCCTTTTTTCCTATTTCTGGTGCGTTTGTATGCCTGCCCACCTCCCCATCAGTTGGGCGCGATAAGAGTACTATTACTGGTTGTTGATGTATGGAAATGTCTTACCCAATCCCCCCTCCCCCCTTCCCCGCTCGACGGCAAAATTTTGCTGAACTTTGGTGAGATGGTGAATAAGTTGTGGGAGTGGGTCGTAACGACGATTGAAATTATGGGGAGAGGGGGGGGGGTACTGACAATGCAATTTCTCCCGTCCCAATGACGTACCCTGCTCAGTGAACACGAATATCATGTCTGTTTGGCGAGAAAATGTCTAGCGCCCACGTTGCAGACGCCCAAGGGACAATTCCCGCGAATCTGCCATATTTGACCGCTTACAACTCGCTTTTGCTTCCTTTGACTCCAGGTATCTAACTCTACGTCCATACAACAAGCATAAAAACCTCTAGCAGTAAGTTTAGGTCTCGATTCAGCGCTCTAAAAGACTTGGGACCTTTTTCAAAACAAAATTTGGTATTTTAGTAATTTTAGTATCGTTTTACATCACTCTAAATTAATCTGTCGGTTGAAAAACGTCATTCAGTGTGTTCATGTGTTATATTCCACTGGTGCTAGTCTGACGTACCGCGCTACTTTGAAGAGTCTAGGTATCGGGGGGGGGGGGCATTTCAGTGGTGAAGTCCTATTGGTTTCGGCGGGAGGGGGCATTTCAGTAGTGCAGCAAGGTCTTGTAAAGCCATTTAATGTTTCGAGTTTCATTTTCACGTCGTCTTTTCAATTTTCTTAAATCTGAGCGGTATTCAGTGGGTGGTGTGAAGGAAGAATTTTGAGCTAGGTATGCGGATTTTCTCTAACCTAGAGTTCCTCAGGTACCCCAGGAGGGTAAGTTAGGTGTTTTCCTAGTTCATTCGGGGTTCCGGTACTTCGTGAGTCTCTCCACTTCGGAGTTTTCATGACTTTTCAGTTCGACCTTACTAGGGCAGACGATCTTAAACCCTGACTCCTCTTTTTTCTTCCGTGCTCCAATCCTACTGTTACCTTTTACAGGAATATGTATTGGTTAAATGGTATTACGAATTGTATAGAAAAGTCATTTATGAATGGTCAACACCATGATAAACATCCTTACAGTGTAAGTGGGTACTGTTTTGTAGGTCAAACTATGTACCAATTACATGTTGAGTTTCAGGAACAAACTGTAAGCTCATCGAAAGATGTGACATACTCATCGTTGACATTGGATCTTTCATCAAGGCGAATCTACTTCGTCAAAACTCAGAGAAAATCATCTGAGATTTGGTACTGTGAGTTGTATCGTCGCGAATCATGTGTTCAACTATTTGATACGGATCCTATCCAGTTTTTCACTGTATATAAGGTAAGTTTTCCTTTTTTGAGCGGTTTACCACTAGATCTACAGTCTTGTTCGCTGCTAATGCTGGGGCGTGTCACTGGGGCTGCATTTGACGCGCCGCCAGCCCAATTTTCGCCAAGTGTTTTTGCATGAACCCGTTCAGCAATTGGTGGGTACAGGCTGGCGCTGCGACAATCCCAGGCCCCCTGACACTTCGCCCCACCCGTAGCGAACGAGACTCTAGATCAGTGTTTTTTTTAAACTTCTTTCATTAAAATGTTAGCTGAATTTGATAGTCAACTTCCAGTCGTACTTCGTTTGGTCAACCTCTTACCATGGTGAATTGATTGTATGCGAAAAAACCGATTGTGCAAATACTTACAAAACCATTGAAGATATTCGTGGTGTAGAATCACTTGTCGTTCTAGATCCTTCAATTCAGCCAAACAGTAAGTTCAATTTCTAACTTCATTATTGTAAATGTTGTTTTTCTTGTCCCTCTATGCGTAACTTCACTATGTGACGTATAGCCTCGTGCGTTCATGCTTTGTATCAGTAATTTGAGCGGCAGCGTTTTGGGCGACTAGGAAAGTATTGGTATTGATTTAGCAACGCCAGGGTACGGGGACGTTTCGAGCGTGTGCCAGCGAGAGCGACTGGGAAAGTATAGATATCGATCTAGCGATTTGAGTCAGTGTTCTTAGCATTTCGCAAATAGTTTGAGCTTTTTTTAGGGCAGCCGCTGAAAACGCTGGCGTACGATTAAAATGTTGGATCAATATCTTTAGTTTGGTCGCTCAAAACGTTGCAGTACGCTCAGAACGCTGACGCAAAGTATGAATGCAGCCTAACTATTGATCGCAAAGATGCGCAGACTGTGCGGCGTACGCTCGGTATCTCCAAAGGAATGTCGCTGAGAATGCTTTTATACTTAGCGTCAGCATTTTGAGCAGCCAGGAACGTATGGATGTCGATCCAGAGTTTGGAGCGTTTCAGCGACCGCTGGCTGAAGATACTAGTGGAAGCTTAGGAGGAAGGTAGCGTTGAGACTTCGCGACGACAGCGCTTCGGTCGCGCGTTCGACGCGATCGATGCAGTCGAAAGCATGCGCATCGATCGCGTTGAATGCGCGACCGAAGAGCTGCCGTCGCGAAGTGTGAACGCAGCCTAACATCCATCGCCATTGAGAAAATGTTTTTTTTTCAAACGGCAGTCGCGCTGTCGTCATCGTGTAGGTTCACCTCCATTTTCGAACATTGCTGTATGAAATCACTTTTCCAGGAACGAATCCAAACCCTTGTGCCCTAAATAATGGCGGATGTTCACATTTCTGTTTGTTGTTGAACTTTCATCCATGGTCACAATGCTCTTGCCCAGTTGGAATCAAGTTGCTGGATGATGAAAAAACCTGCGATCCACGTGGAATTGACAAGGTTCTCATTATCAGTTAGACGGGTGTAGTGCAGGACATCCGAGACGCACATCGCGTGCAAGCTTGCAAATCATTTTTGAGCTAGTTGACACACTGAAGCATTGCCACGTTGAATCGATTGGATCCCAGTGCGACCGCGCACGTGGCTTCATTTGCAACATGCTCTTTCCCTTATCGTGCTGGGCTTCATCCTTTTTTAATCTTACATCGGACTATATGAAACGATATCATATGGTATTCCGACGTTTTCGTTTTCAGATCCTATTTATTTCTGCCGTCAGTGGAATATATCACATTTCTCTCGATACTCCTGACTTTACTCCTAAGCAGATTTTGTTCGAAGTAGGTGCTCTTTAACCATAATATGATCTACCAATGTGATCTTCAAGAAATTTTTATGTTTAGGGTCTTAATAACGACGGATTTTCGCATAAATTCTATGATATCGACTTTGATCCCATCGAAAGGAAGATTTATTGGATCGATGCTAGTGTGGGGCAGATACGCAGGTGTTCCGGTAATGGATCTTCAGCTGAGGTGATTAATTGAGCCTTTTGTTGTTTTTTGTCACAAGTACCTTTTTTATTTTTATCGCATATCCACTTAGGATGTGCTGTCGATTCCCAACTCTGTGAGGGTATTCCGAATTGATTATCTCGCCAGAAATATCTACTGGATAGATGCAAATCTGAATCGCCTTTATGTAAGCCAACAGATTTACGTAATTTTTTTTATTGTGCTGTTTTGGTATCATTCAACCATTATAGTAGAAAAAAGTAGAAATATTCTCGCTGTGAAGCTGCGTTCATACTTAGCGACTGGAGCCATGCCGCCGCGCGACTACGCCTGTCCACGCTCCACCGTTAAACGCTGAAGTGCTGCAAGTGGTGATTTAATCACCGTCAGTGTGAATCATATTTCGTACGTTGCAGCGGTGATTGATTAGTGGCGGAGTGCGGTCTGCCGCGCGACTGAATCGCTCAAGCCGCGGAGCATGAACGCGGTCTTACACTGCGCTCCTCCTGTTCATATAAGATCCCACCTTTCCGACGCGATAGTTCAGAAGAACCTGTTTTCAGCTGGTCTAGCCACACAAACAGACTTGATCCCTCTACAGTTTTTTTTCAGAGTTTTTTTCTCACTTCCTACTTCAGTGATGTATGTAGTGGTTCGATTTGTATCAAACTGTATTGCGAACATTATTCAGGTGACAAAACTGGGCACTACTCATACAAGGGTCATCGTTGCACGAGGAGTTCTGAAGCTTCATACAATGGCGTTGGATCTCAAAAATCGACACATCTACTTCAGTAGTAAGAATGTTCTCATGTTACGGGAAGGTACACAGAAGCGCTGCTGTTTAGCCACAGTCGTTTCCGCTACAGACGCTAGGGCGTGTCTGAGGTTTTATCCGTTCTCCACTAATTGCTGAAGCGGTCAAATGACGATACTCGCTGGAGAGTGGGTGACGTGGTGCCAAACCCAGGCTTTTTGAAGCACGCGCCTGCGTCTGCAGCGATAACGACTACACATTAGGATCGATTTATATTACGTATCGCAGATTAATCACAAAAAAAAATAAGCGTTCTTACAGATGGCCGTGGTGAGCAAAGTCATATTGATAGATGCGATCTTGACGGAAGCAACCGAACAAGAGTAGTACGTTTTATGCGGTCCATATTCTCTTCTGGTCTCGATCATTCTCAAACAGAAGCAAACGCAGTTGAGGTGTACCACGCAGTAGCGCGGCTAGGGCACATCGTTGTTGGGGATTCCCCAAAAGGGAGTCGTTTTTGAGCTGAGAAAATTTTTTCGATACTTGGCTTCTCTTGTTCCAGGGACGGTCTGAGGTGGGGGGGGGGGGAATTCGTATTAGCTTGTTGTTGGGAAGGGCTTCGTATTAGTGGCCTCCTGGTGGGAGAGGTAGCCGACTTAGTGACTTTTCGTGGTTTTTCCTGTTTCATGTGTAGTATATACCCTCCTCCCCCCAAGACAACCAAATTTTTGAGTAAAAATAGAAAAAGTTTCCGGAAAAAGTGGTAAGAATTTGGAAAAATCTGGGAAAGTGGTGGGTATGATGAAGGGGGAAGGGGAGGTCGTATTCAGAGGGGGGAGTCTTACCAACCCTCTAACCTCTAAAAAAAGGGGGAGGAGAGGGGAGTCGTATGGACTCGACCAAAATTCGCAACCATTGGTGTGCCCTGAGCGCGACTGTTGCTCATCTGCGAGGCTACGTCACAGCGACTATGTTGGTCAGCGCTCTGGTAGGCCTGACCATTGGTTAGAGGGAGGAAGATGGTCGTGGCGTCGCGTAGCCTCCCTTAACTACGTTCGCACCTGTAAATTGTTGCTGCTCAGGATTTTACCCGCATATAGTGTAAGTTACATATCAGCTGTAGGTATGGCACAGCGCCAACACGTTTTCCACCACTTGTTGTCGCCTTTCCTTTTTCAACAGTTGTAGAAGACCGCACCAAAGTCCCTACCCCACTCCTAACACATCCCAGCATCCGCAGTGAACAATGCTATACCTTACCATTGCAGTCCCTAAGTAACTATTTAAATTTTGTTGATCCCTTGAAAAATAATAGGTCTTATGTTATTAAGGTCACTCTTGCGCCTTATGCGTGGCCTAATGGTATTGCTGTTGATGCGGACAATTATCACTTGTACTGGACAGAAGGGAACTATTCTGTTGTAAGGGTCAGTTCTCGGATTTAATCGCATTATTACATATTTATTTTCGTTCCTGTCTGCTATGTAGTTCACTTCTTCTTTCTAGACAGCCTTTCTGAATGGAACTGAACAAGTGGTTATTGGACCAGCTTCTCTGAAGTTACCTCAGCCATATGCAATATCAACCTTAGGTGTGTGGTTTTTGCGGAATATTATACTTCACACCCCTGAGATGCGGCAGGCGTGGCCGCGTACTCCATTGGAGCGCAGCGGCTTTGTCGAGATATTTTCATTTTGGGATAGTGATGATCATGCCTTTGTCCAGAACAAAGCGAGATGGGCAATGTATCGAATTGAAATACCCCTCGAATAACTTATACGAGGCTGATTTCAAATAAAGTACTCTAAGTCACGCTCGAATAATGTATGGAGCCACACCTACCGCGTCTCTGGGTTGTGGAATGTATGTCAGTTCGGTGCTATGGGATATGAGAGGACGCAGTTGCTCTACTGACTGCTTGTCAGCGCTTCTTTACTCGTAAGGCAGCATTCATAAATCACGATCTCCGTTTATTGCCGCGCTATCACCGGCGTCGTCAACTATAAATGCCGTTTGGAAGTACGGCGTACGGCTATCGAAGTGCTGGTGTCGTTCCTCGCATGAATTGCTCACGCCCACAGTTGACCAAAACGTGCCGCTCTCCCAGTAGAAACGAAACGAGCTATTAATGACGAGGGAGCAGAGGGCTTCCGACTCTCATGCTTGGGCTCACGCTTGCCGTTTGCCGAGTTCTGACACTCATGAAATTTCGCGCCCTCTCTGTTGAATATTGTACGGAAATTGACGACCAACTAATGGGTGGGGATTTACTGGCTTCTCCCTGCTGTTTTCTTCGCAGGCGTGCTATATTGCGCCTTGTGGTCTAAATAATGACGTGCAGCAGTTGTATGTCTCTTCTCCTTAGGCATTGTTCACAGTTTGTGGCCCAGCGTTTCTCTAGAAAGAAAAGCTTCGGCGAAAAGCTTCGACTGGCGATTGGGCGAAAGGGTTTTGATAGGAACGACGAGCGTTTCGCCAAACCGCGACGTTTTTCGCCTTCGACGAAACGCTAGCTCGATCGCCCTGGCGTTTTTCGCCAGCGAAATCGATACGCATCTATTGCTTTTCGCCCAACCGCCGAACCGCGGCGGTTCGGCGAAACTAGCGGTTGGCGATTCTCCGATCAATCCGTATTTTTTGCTTTTCGCCCAACCGCCGTTTCGTCAGGGTCGCAGACTGTGAACAATGCCTTAGAGCGCGTTCAGACTTCGCGATCGCGCGATCCAAGCGATCCGATCGCGCGATCCAAGCGATCCGATCGCGCGATCGCGAAGTCTGAACGCGCTCTTATCAAGAGTCATTCTTAGCAGTGTGCAAACTATCAAGGTCTCCTCGTGGTCTCGCAGAGCCGACATAATATAGAGACGATTAGAGCGGCAGCGGCTGCTCCCCCATTCCATTCAGACTCCCTTACCATTCGCACCGCTACTTCCTTGCTGTTTGATTGAAGTGTTCCATTACAGGTCAAGAACTGTTTTGCAATTCTCTAGCCGGTCGAGCACTCATGCGCATTTCGACGACTGAAGGAACAGGTGGGAATGGTTTTTCCCAACTCCCTTTCTTGTTTTTATCTCCTCACGAATATTTTCTTTTAAGGGGCACTAACGGCTAATGTCATCGAGTCGTCGATTTATGGTCCGATTGGATTAGTCGCGGTTTCTTTGCACTCGACAATTTCGAACGTCAGCAGTTGCGCGCTGTCAAAGTGCATGCATCTTTGTATCGTCAGGTAACTCTTACTCTTCACTTACTTTTCATTCTATAAGGCGTCATTATTTTCCTGACATTGTACGAGAGACAGTGGTGTCATAAGTCCTTTATTGCCAATTGACGAGGGCCAATAATTTTCGCAAAGAGCATTAATCTGCATGGGATTCAACGCTGGGTTATCTTTGAGGAAGTTTAGTCTTGGCACTGAGATAATTCGCGATCATTTTTGGGGCAAATCTATGCTTCATGCCGAATCATGTTCTGACAGGTCGTTGTCTTCGTCTTGTGGAAGCCTTCAAGTTTGTTCAGACCCACATTCTTATTGTATGATTGATTTTTTTTGCACGGAATGTGAACAGCACTACAAACCGGGTAAGGAGCATTACTTCCGAGTGCCGCGCACTATGAGAGCACTTGCTAGCTAGTTGACTAGATAGATACACATGCAGAGAAAGCTAATTGACTTGAGAGACGTGGACGACTCGACGCACCGCAACGCTGCCAGGTTGAGTGGAGTGGGTCCTGGCCTGAATGCTGCGTGCTCGACTGCAGTGCCTATTTAGCCGCGCCCCGCAACTTGGAAGTGATGCTCCATATCCCTACGAAGTTATTTCGGGCATAGTCTTCATGAGGGGGTGCAGACTAGCAGATGTGGCGTTGTCGCGGCGCCTGGGACATACCACGTTACCATTCTCCGGTAGTTTACGGAGCCGGAGAGTCCTACTCTTCTCTGATTTACGGAGATTCTACAGAACACTGGAATTTCTTCAGGGTGAAGCCTTGCAACGGTCGCTTCAATGCTTTTGTGTGGCGATTATTTAGCACCTTTCCTCAATGTTTTAATAGTCGAAAGCGAGTCTCTAGGGTGCGCTCGTTTACAGCACTTCTTACTCATCTCATCAATACGCTAAGCTTTGTTGGAATAATCTGCGGGAACCTTGGGTTCTAATGGCAGTATGAGCGCGGTAGCGCTCAAAAAGTCATACAACATCACAAATTTTCAGTGCTGAAGGTGTGCCAAAGTGTCTGTGTTCAATGGGATACGAACTGATGAGTGATGAACGTACGTGTCGGAAGCCTTCATCCTACTTTGTTATCCTTCAGGAAGACATAACCGATATTTCGAGAGCGTCGCTAGAGAAGTGAGGCCTTCACTCACTGTCCCACGTTCTTGTGAAAAATATTATCTCTAATTTTTAGGCCAATCAATTTCGACTCGCTAGATATACTGAACATCACTGAACCACCAACGACTGCCGATATTGATCAGGTGAGTACCTTGGAATTGTACGATAGCCTGGATAACCTAGATTACTTACCTTTTCAGAGAGGAAATTATATCGTCTTTGGGTATTCCTCTTCGAGAACGGGATTCATCAAGCGAGCTTCCTTCACTGGTGCCGTTCCGGAAACAGTCATCAACGATCCCACTCTTATAGGGATGCATTCACTTTCTGTGGATTGGATCTCGAGAAATATCTATTGGTAAATGTTTTTCCTCAGTAACAAACCTGGAGCCTCCGCTGGAGATCATTGCTTCTTGGGATGCGACACGCATTCTACTTCACTTCAGAACCGCAAAGGCCTTCTCATACAATAACTTGTGGTGGCCAGTCGATGCACAAGTCAGTGTTTCCCGGACGGGTTCGGTATCACTTGACCGTCCCCGTAAAGTGGAATGCTCTGGGGGGGGGGGGGAGGGGCGGCTCTAGGAAGGAGCCGATTCAGGGCTTGACCTCCGCATCCCACGCGTAGAAAGCGGCACCACGCACCTCCGACAAAGAATTGACCCCAGGCGAGATTCGAACCCGCACTCAAAGACAAATTGTGCACTCCACCAGCGAGGGCGGGTTCTTGGGGCGCATGGCCACTTATTGTTCGCGAAAAGTTGGAATGTGAAAGGTCAGTCAGGTCATAGAGCCTTCAAACGTGAAAGTGCAGAGAAAAATAGAAAGTTAACGTCATCAAAGGGATTGAGTTTTAGTTGTTCACAGACCATGTACGGGGTGTAGTAGTGGAGTGGAGGTGGTATAGTTACAACAAGCGCCGCTACCACTCACGCAGTCCTGGGTTAGGTCGACTCCCCCAGGCCAGGCAAGCCTTCTATCCTCCGGGCTTGGTAAATTGGTACCAGATTCGTCTAGCAGGATAAAAACACTGATGGGCATATCGGCTGGTTCTGGACGAAAGTGGTGCAGTGGCGTGTGGCTCATTTACCACGCGTACGGTACTCTCCGGAGACGATTGGTACTACATTTTCCTGGGAAGATAAGAACACTGACTTGTACATCGGCTGGCCCGCAAGTCATTGTATAGGCCACATCGCATTCAATAAGCCACTACGATTCTGAATGGAAGTAGAATGCGTGCCGCATCCCACAAAGGGATTGATCAACGGCGAAGACTTTACCCTTTCATCCATTATGTACGGACAAGTGTAAGCAGCCTTTTTTCGCTGCTGATTTTCGTTCTTCTCAATGTAAATCGTTTAGGTCCAATCCCTCCCGAGGCCGAATTGAAGTTTGTGATCATAGCGGGAAATATCGAAGGACCCTGGCATCGCGTTCCATCAAACCAACCTCATTGACTGTTCACCCTCTGGCTGGAGCTGTCTTTTTCGTCAATGAACTAGCAAACGTCACTATAAGGGTAAGGTTGACGTTCTTTTGGTTGATTTAAATTTTTGTATCACACCTTTAAACACAAAATTTACACAACTTTTCAGCGAATGCCTCTCAATGGTGACAGTACTGGTGGTCAGGACATCGTGGGAGATCTGACATCTGTTCGTTCTCTCGCAATAGATTTTCGAAAGGACTTACTCTACTGGACCGAATTCGATGACTTTACAACTCGTATCTCTGTTTCTAAATTAAATGGTGAGTTATTATGATTGCATTCCGTTATGGTCCAGGAGTTACAGTCAGGGCACGCCATCGTTGCGATGATCACAGGGGGAGGGCTAATATTTAAGAGGGGGAGGTCGTATTTTTCCGATAGTTGAAAATGATAGTTAAATCCTGACGACCCCCCCCCCCTCCCCCGCTCGACGGAAAATTCTTGGCTGAAAAACTGGAAATTTTTCGGGAAAAAATGGAAAAAGTGGTAGGAAGTTGGGAAAATCTAGGAAAGTGGTAGGTAGCATGGGGAGGGGGAGGGGTCGTATTTGAGGATGGAATTAGGGGGGGGTCGTATTTTTCAGGAAATGATCACAACGCGATGGCGTGCCCTTTCTACAGTCGGCGAGTAATTGTAATATTTTCCTAGACAACTTGTTGTCGAAGTAAAATACTTATTATATTTAACTGCGAATATCAATTACAAACGCTTTAGCGCGCCGCGCTGAGCTCCTTCTCAAGATGGTAAGATCTTCGGATCAGAAACTGAATCGCGCCATCCTCGGCGATTGCGCAATCGCCAATTGCGAAACCCACCACTCCATTCGCCTTGTTGAGGGCGGAAGAACACTGAGCCTGGCAACCGAAAAAAGCGAACCTTCATTTTTAATATCGGCAACAACAGGTAACAGGTGATAACAGAAACATAGCAGGAGATCAAGGAAACATCTTCTTCTTCTTTACTTTTTTGAAGAGTGCGACTTCCTTCGTTTCTGTTCTTTCTCCTTCTTGCGTTTCTCTTCCATATCATCTCTCCTATCTGTGCTCCTCTTGGATTTCCTGAAATATCGAGGTGATATCTTTGACAGGAGAAGATTGGGAAGGGAAGCTAACTAACAGGGTGGGAGTGTAATTGATATTCGCAGTTAAATATAATAAATATTTTACTTCAACAACAAGTTGTCTAGGAAATATACATTATATTACACTGCTCATTAAGTTACAACGCTTTTTCAACACACCTGTTCGAAGAGAGCACCGTGTCCTGGAACGATTGCTCCAGCGGACCTTTGTAATAAAACTTCTCAAAGGTGGTACCATTTGGTGCCCAATTCGCTGCTTCCATAATTGCCTTTGAAGAGAGACCCTGCCTCTTTGAAAAGGTTGTGCTTGCTGCCCTAGTTGAGTGCGCTTTAAATCGGTCATCTATGCCAGAGTTTTTCAGCACTTCTCGGAGCCAACGAGCTATCGTGGTGGATGTTACACTTTTGTGAGGACGGTTAACGCTCATGAATAAAGTCCGTACTTGGTTACGATATAAGATAGTGCGATTTATATAGTCTTTTATCGTCGCCAACGGACATAGGAGGATGTCGTCTTTATAGGCTTGCACGACCGCTGTGTGTGCTTTGCCGAATCCTCTATTGGTCTGCTTCGTATGCAAGATCTCCAATTGAGTACACTAGGCCACAACTCAAGCTTTCTCCCACAGCGGTGACTGAGACCGGATCAGAACGATAATGCTGCTAATCGGAATAGAAAACGTCTTTTGGGAGCCGAGGCAGGGCCTAGGGAAACAGTCAGCTTACCCAGTTTGTTATAGAAGCTTAGCTGTTTGCGGTTACTAAAAAAGCGTATGAGCAGCTGTGTTGCACGAATAGCCCCAGTAAGAGAATTAGCTCAGATAATATAAATCAGTTTTAGCTGCTATATATCACCATCCCCATGATATCATCCGAGTCGTATCTGGTCGTGAGAGATCGGGAGGCGCTAGCTCCGTAAAATAGAAACCCTTTCGATGACACTCTCAGGCTTTACAATGATCCTATCTCCATCCTACAGAAACACCCATTGCATGAGCGCGAAAAGGTATAATCCGAACGATTATGGCCGACTTATGGGTGCTGATCGATGAGAAGCTTGCGCCTGATTCGAACAGCTGGCCCAGAAAATTCAAAATATCTTCGACCCTAGGGTGCAACCTGTCTATACCAGTATTCTTGCAGAAGGCTGCCCACTTTTTCAAGGCGCTATTATACTGTTTTATTGTAGCGCGTGACCAGTTTGACATAATGGATTGCACGACCACCTCTTTCAGCCCCCACCTCTCCAGAATTCGCCTAAATGATGCATGCTATCAAATGGAAGGAGGGAGATTTGAGGCATGGGTGAGGAGACCCGCTGGTATCTGTCAAAAGGTTCCGGTCTGATATCAACGGCGTGATCTCTTTGCCGTGCTCCATTACTAGTGGCCACCAACTTTGATTTTTCCACATGGGGCACACCAGAATCAAGCGTGCCTTCTCTTTCAGGGCTTTTCTGATTGTCTTCCCTACTAGATTGAATGGCGGAAAGGCGTAGCCGTAAGTCTCCGACCAGTCTTGAGCGAAAGCGTCTACGCCCGCTGCGCCCGGATCTGGAAAGAATGAGAAGTATTTCTGACATTTGTTGTTCCACCGGGAGGCGAAAAGGTCTATCTTAGGTACGCCCCACTTTGCAAACAGTAACATGGTTGTTTTACCATCAAGAGAATAATCGGAAGAGTCATTCGATCTCCTCGAAAGGAGGTCTGCTTCAACGTTCTGTACCCCTGGCTTGTATGAGGCCAGCAGTTTCAGGTGACGTTTCAAGGCCCATAGCCACAATAAGCGCGTTAGCTTGTTCAAACGTGCACTTCTGGTTCCTCCTTTCTTATTTATATACCAGACCGCTGTTGTGTTGTCCAGCTGCACGCGAATGGTGCAGTGGCGAAGCTTGTCTGCGAAACAGCGTAGGCCCAGTATACAAGCTGCTAACTCTCTCTCGTTTATGTGCCACTCTAGTTCTGAGGGTCTCCACTTCCCACTAGGTACTGGCCGTATGCCATATTGCACCCCATCCCATATTTGACGCGTCTGATGTAACAGTGAGTGACTCATCTTCATGAAGGATGGGCTCACGAGCTACCTTACCAAAATTCTGTGATAACCACGCCAAGTCGCGCGCGCAGCTTTCTGGTAGGGTGCCTAAAGTCTTATAGTCGCTCGCATTCTTCAGAGGGAAACTGCCTAGCCACATCTGAAGAGGTCGGAGAAATAGTACAGCAATACTTGCTGCCATGCTTACTGAGTTGACTTGTCCAATAAAGCTAGCGACTTCGCGAAGAGTGACTTTTCTCCGCTTCCGCATTTTTTTGGCAGCTTGACAAATGGTTGCTATCTTTTGATCTGGGACGGAGAGTTCAAAACTTAATGAATTGATAGTCATCCCGAGAAATTCCACTACTTGTGAAGGTTCAAGCTGTGATTTTTTCTCGTTTATGGTTAGACCTAGATTTTTGAGTAACATTGTGATTTGGCTGATCTTCGATGAGAGAGATTCCTTGTCTTCGTCTATGATCAACCAGTCGTCTAGGTAAACAATCAGTCTGATCCCCCGACTTCTGAGTTCAGAAGCAATAGCCCTCATTAGCCTGGTGAAAACGTAAGGTGCTGAGGATAACCCAGAAGACGGCAGCGCTTTGAACTGAAAGAGCCTCCCGCCATATTGGAAGGCTAAGTATTTCCGAAACTCTCTGTGAATAGGGACCGAAAAATATGCGTCTTTCAAGTCGATTTTTGCCATGTAATCGTGTTTCTCTAAGAGAACTTTTATCATTCCAATGGACTCAAGTTTGAAATGGTAGGTTTTGATATACCTATTGAGTGGCTTCAAGTTTATTATGGTTCTGTTTCCACCGTCCTTTTTTGGAATGACGAAAATTTTTGAGGTCCAAACTTCTGAGGACCAGGGAATCTCTTCAATGGCATTTTTGTCTAGCATTTCCTGCACTTCGACGCTTAGAAGGTCAGATTCGGAGTCAGTAGTGCATGCGGACTGCAAGGAGCATTGGGGGATTTGGTCACCGAACTCTAACTTGTAGCCTTGCACCGCTTCACGCACCCAGGGGTCTTTTGAAATACAAGCCCAGTTTTTTTGAAATAGAGCTAGCCTACCCGCTCGTGCTTCGGACTCCTCAAGGAGAGTGAGCTGTTTCTCGACCCTAATGATATGTTGATAAACTGACCTATCTTTCTTCGACGAATATGTCTTCATTTTCTTCGAGCTGCCATGCGTTCGTTGTCTGGCCTTTCGCCTCCTCACACAGTGTATCGTAGTTTCCTGCACTGAGACTTTTCCACGATCTCTGTTGTCAATTTCGGTCCCATGAGCGCTGGGCAGACTTCATTCCAGGGAAGATCCGCTGATCGAACTGGCTCTTCCACCGGAAAGCGATGGAAATTGTGAACCACCTTCAGCGGCTCAACTCCGAACGATCTGCAATGGCATGGCTTGATAATTGAATGAATTGAGGAGTAAACGTAGTAGAACCCACCTCAAAAATCTTTCTCTTCTTCTGGTTACATTTGCCTCAACTCCGAACGACAAAACTTCCATGGCTTGCTCTATGTAGAGATCTGAACGCTGAGAACGACCCGCACGATTTTCGCTACGCGCGATCGCCATGAGATTGAGGGCATTGAGCAGCACCTCAGCGTCGGCCCTCAGCGAGATCTCGTCGACTTGAATTCTGAACGAGCAAGTATAAGAAAGCGATTTCTGAAACCACTAGAATAAGGCTACATACCTGAAGGATTTCCTAGGAAGACCTTCATCTAGGACGGGTGGAGCTGCCAGACCGGACGCCACCAGCGGAAGGCGATCATAGAAACTGAGCCTGTCTTCTGTGCTTACGTAGACGCCCGCCGCGCACTTGTTGAATGATCCAGAAGCTTTTGATCGATGTTGACTCGTGTGCGCAGTTTTTTGTACTCCATGCGAGCTATTTCTGGAGCCTCCTTAAGGGCACCAGCGAAATCAATCTTTTTGGGGATCGGTCGCACGCATTCCAAGGGAGATTCTGGGTTGTATTTCTTTTTCAAAAGCTCTTCTCTCCCGCGGTGTAGCCCGTTGTCATCCGAATTTTCTTCCGAATAGGAGTATGCTGAGGCAGACTCTGACGATGAGGAAGAGACCGACGATTCCGATGAAGTGGACTCTCTTCTTCTCTTTTTGCTGCTCCTGACGTCTTTGTCCTCGCTAATATTCTCCTTCGAGTCCGAGAACACTGACTCCATAGGGCCGTCGAGAAGCTCCTTCTCCAGACGCGCGGAGCTCCGCTGTCGTCCATAGAGCACGACATCTGAAACAATAACAACTGAGACACCAGTATGAGAACGTTGGTCTCAATCAAGAGGTGCACGTTTGTGAAATTCATGATATGGTTACTATGCCCACATCACTGTTATCAGTCCCGGTTGCGGCGCTCTAGTGGCTTCCGCCGGTACTTCGGGCTAGCGTACTAATGACGCTGCCCTCATATTTCGGAAGTTCTAATGACTCCCAAAAAGACGACACCGCATCCGTTGACTGACAACAGTGCGGTGAGTCGAAATGGAGAATCAAAACAAAGGAGACAACCGTCTCCGGGGAGCTCAAGCAAGGCGAATGGAGTGGTGGGTTTCGCAATTGGCGATTGCGCAATCGCCGAGGATGGCGCGATTCAGTTTCTGATCCGAAGATCTTACCATCTTGAGAAGGAGCTCAGCGCGGCGCGCTAAAGCGTTGTAATTGCTATGAGCAGTGTAATATAAAAGGGGTGACCCGGCACATTCCCCCTCGCTTTCATACTCATGTCTCTGTCTTTTCCCTCGGCATCCTCTTAGTCACCTACTTGAATACACCCCTTTTTGTCATCAGAAATGGACTGTACCTTCGTTGTTTGAAACATTGTGGTGGTATGTGATTTAAATAAAATTTACTAATTTAGGTTTGTACCGAGAGCTGCTCTATGTAGGAACGGATCAAAGTCCATATCATTTATTTCACTTCAACCATAAGTTGTATTATTCGGACGTTAGACAGGATGCCATCGGGTTTTATAATGGCAGAGATCTGGTGACGCTTCACGAGAATGTACCAAATGTGACGGCTCTGTTAATTCATCATGGTCGTGCTACCAGTGGTGAGGTTTTGCTTGCTGTTTTTTATTTTTTGTTGTTTATCGACTCTGGGCACGATTGCCGGAGGCGGGCGGTTGTTGCCTGCCTCATTGGCGGAAGAGCTTCGAGAGGACGCTTGGTCACACTCTCCCGGCCCTTGCACCAATGACCTTCGCGACAACCGTCCGTCCGCCCTCAGCAATCTTGCCCACTGCCTTAAAGGCACAGTTCGCGACCGCAAATTGCGGGAAACGGAACTCAAATAGGCACAAAAAAGTGCTAAGTATCTGATTAGCGGAGAAAAGCAGCAGAAAAAGCAGTCCGAAATGTTATAGAGAAAGATAACATAGTGGCTACTAGCTAGTAGCTAGCAGCCGGTGAGGGTCGGCATGGGCCTAAGGGGTGTCCATGGGCCTAATTAGTCAGCTTCTAGCGGAGTTCTTGCCGTTTTTCACATTTTGAAAGTAGCGCAGCCTCAAAAATCGCCTTCCGGATCGTCCGACACATTTGAGAGGTCATAGCCTTATTTTATCGCGGAATGTGCCTTTAACTCTGTTGACGGGTTCACATGTTTCAGACTCAAATCCATGTACGTATGAGTTGTCCGATTGTCCGCAACTATGTCTGGCCACATCGCGTACTGAACGACTTTGTCTTTGTTCGGACCATTTTACTTTCGATCAGTACTCACTTCTTTGCAAAGGTATCATTTGACTTTGAAGTTTTCAAGGTTTGAGAACACAGTCATGGACATACGTACCGTATACCGGAAGTGGAGAGGGCGTGGCTGCATACTTCTTGTAAACATGCGTGGGATGTGTTGCTCATGTGATCTATTTTTCGGGGCAGTCGTCATCCTCTTTAATACTAGACAAGGATATGAACAGTAGTTCCGAAGCGTCGATATCCTACCAAAAGTAGAGAGAGCCGCACACACGTTCAAATGAAGCACGCTGATACGCCCTCCCCGTTTCCGGGGTATGGCATGTATTTTGCTTTTTTCAGCTCCCGATAACATCATTGTGGCCGGCAGTGAAGAAGGTTTTGTTGTGATGAACCTGCGGCGATTACCTGATCAATCTTTGTCCTATCTTGAGGTGTTTTTGCGGCTTAATTATCTATTTATTCACTCATTTATAAGATTGTTTCCCCTCTAGTAAAATTTCAAAGTTAGCCCTGCTCGGGATTCAGATCGCATAGCGCTTCGCAAGGGCGTGCGTATTCAAGGCGCATTTTGGAGGGATGGTCACAACTACTTGATATTTAATGTGTGGTTAATTTCTTCGAACTTTTCCATAAAAGTAAGACTACTCTTTTAAGGATCCGATGGTTCCTTTTATGCTGCCATCGGTTGGAGTTCCGTATTCCATAGCTATGGATACCTCGAGCAGGCTTATTTTTTGGATTGATGCCAAGGACTCATCAAGGATCAAGTACTCGCGGCTGACTTTTCCTGCCAAGGTACTTTTTTCCTTCCTTTTTGTAGAAAACAACGCCAGATAAGCCGACTAAACAGGCACCTGCTTATTACCTTGCAAATCTCTCCCTGTGGAGATCGAATGCTCTGCGATCGTCCTATCAGGAGTGCGGGGGCAGGACACTCGACTTAGCACAATGCCCAGAAAGAGACTCAGTTTATATCACGTCATAATCATCTTCGCTGTGGTCCCTATTTCTTCTGGCTCACACGTGACGCTACTCGCGACATCGCTGTCGCCGCGCTGCACCAGTGATTCTCTTGAGCCTCTTCGAATGATCTGCTTTTGCACCAACCTTTCCCTTTTAGCTGAGCATTGCAGTAATGCCCAGCTCCAGTGATAGATCTTTCTGTTGTGCGGGTGTGCGCTCCTTTGCTCGCGGTTGTCTGGCCTCTCTTTCAGGAGCCTAGTGTCTCCTCGCTTCCTCTCACAGCATACTCTTACAATATTGAGCACCAAGCGGGCCTTATTTGGATCATTTTCGACGTATTCTTTGGCTTCTTTCTTCACTGGTATATAAAAAAACTTGTTCCAGACTTCTATTTTCCCTGATCGTCACAACTGTTCCATATTCCATTCGTTGGCAATGGACGAGAATGGGCGTGCCCTTTACGCATCCTGCCATTCAAGGTCTGGTGTTGGCTATGTGTATGTCTTTAGGGTTAAGGTATGTGAATGAAAGCTCTCGATTTGTCCTTGAAACACTACTTCTTTTGTTTACAGGATAATCACGCCGTGCCGCTGGAGTTCATCGGTAAAGTAGTTTCGGGAACTGAGGTCTCTCTGGCTACCGGCCATGCTCCTGTGCCTCGAGATATCACTGTTCTACCTCAGTCTAAGTCAGTACGGTAAAGTAACGACTTAGCTTACTTAGTTTCTATTTCTAGTTTTTTTTTGAACTGTTTCTTGTGATTACAGCTACCTCTTTTACGTGGATGTTTCACCATTTCTACCGTCACCGGCTATTATTCAATGTCAACTTGACGGTCGCAAATGTGAAGCTTGGCTGTCAAAGGTATTTTCGTTTATTAACATTTTCAGCTTGTAGTACTATTTATACTTGTTATTTGCCGAAACATTCAGGATTTGTGGCCAGGTACAAGAATCTACGTTGATCCAGCATATTTGCGACTGTTCTATACGGTAGGTTCTATGTCTTGCATTTCCTGTGAACCGATTGCATTCTGACTTTGTGCTAAGGCGGCGTTCAGACTTCGCGATTACGTCCATCGACGCGCTACGACGCGCCGCCATTACAATAGCGCTCCAATGCGGATAAAGCAGCCATAGACGGGCATCAATCGACGCAAGCCGCTAGTGTTCTAAAGAATATGGGTGAGGAGGAGGGTACTCGTTTGAGTTTTGAAACTAGTGCAGCCGCTCCCACCCTCCCCCCCCCCAGCTCCGCGAAATTATGCTGTTTCTTTGATGAACAATGATAATGCTATAATTTTGAAGGTCTGAGAAGCCTTTTCTTGTAAACTTTCTTATTGAGGTGGCCATCAATAGTCATTGTCTCATTGTGTAAACCGCCTTGCGACCGCACGCTTCATGATCCTCTTCACACACAGTCTATTTCTTCACTCGAAAGAGATACTTTTAGTGCCCCAGTGGCATATGGTCACGTGACGTGGGCGTCGTCTCATCCAACGTTCGTCATCATTTTGTCTCATCGGTAGCCAATGACTACTCAGTTGCTCCACTTGATGAAACGGCAATGTTGGTTGCTCAAATATCATCGAAGTGAGTTTTCTCCATTCACTAATGGGAACTTTTATTGTCACTGATACATCCCAGCAATTCGACCATTATCGAGCTCCCGACGAACTCTACAGTAGACCTACCGAGATCGACTTCTGTACTGCAGAGATTCAGTAAGTGTTTATTTCAACAATCTTCACCCTGGCGGCTGTCTATCTTATCTCATCCTACTATTTGCTTTTTTTTAGTTGGCATTTCTTCACGGGTCTGTCGAGAGGCAAGTTGTTCACATCTCTGCCGTTTTCTTCGCGATTCCAAGCAAAAATACGAATGTATTTGTCCATTAGGATACGCCATCAGCAATGAAAAGTAAGTTCTCTATTTTGTATTCAGGTTGAATGCTTATAACTAGTTAGCCTCTGCATACTAGGTTGAACAAAAAGTCTCCAATACGTTGAATGAATTATTTTGAAGAGGAATAACACTTTCCAAGCGCTTTTTTTGGTTGCTGTAGAAGGTTCTCGGGGCACACTGTACGACTACTTGCGAGGTAGGCACTTTCGCAGTCGTAGAAATACGGCACCTTTACCACAGGGATGCGCTCAGAAACAACCTGGGTCCTGCAGCAAATGTATTGGCACGCTGTGGAAGTCAGGCTATACAGAAATGACGCTCCAGTCAATCATGAGAGGACGCAGACACGTAGGGCGTGTTCTTGAAGTCAAGTGCATGGCCGCCCGTAAGGCGTGTTGCGTGTTCGTAGTCTGTTTGCCGCGTATTGAACGGCCAACTATCACAACCGCTCAGCTTCAAATCCGCTCGCATGATGCTAGTAAAGGTTGTAGTGCTCAACAAAGGTGGAGCTGCCCATCTCGGAGATGAACAGGTCGAACTTGCAAGTAATAGTACAGTGCGTCTCCTCAAGCCTCGATAGTAGCCTTGTGAACTACTTATTGAACGTTTGCGAATAGTAAAGCTCTAATTCTCTGCGTCGGTTTGAAAAGTCCTCTGGATCCTGTTTCTAGGATCTACAGGTACTGTATTTGTTGTTCCGAGGTGTCAATGGCCCATCGTTTGACATTGCATAGGTTTGTGGCGCCTTCAGCTTGGGAGGGGGAGGCATTTTACGGATCCGCTTCCATTGGTGCGTCGAGCCTTCAAGTAGAGATCCGTGAAATCTTGTAAGGCCATGAATAGGTACCAGTCAGTGTTAGTAGAAGTCACTAGTCAAATACTTGTGAAGAATACCTGCCTATCGTTTTGATGCAACGAACATGGCAATGGGAAGTAGTGAAAATGCGAACGCCCCCTACCCCGCCCCCGAGCGGAACCGCGCCGAATTCGCTTACATGGAACTACATCCGAAAAATCGATTAAATGCGGTTTCAGCCCTTCGACATGTCTTCCAAATGTACCGTGTGCATCGTGGGAATTTGCATGTGATGACGGGCAATCATGTATTCACTCAGCGAAGAAATGCGATCGTGTACCGGATTGCGCGTAAGTGCTACAGTAATTGTTAGATTATTATAGATTTTAAATGGTTTAGAAAGTCAAAACGAGTCCGATCATTCGCCAAGGATTGTGAGAATAGCTTGGAACGGGTAGGGAACGCTGATCCACTTCTCGAAACACCAAAAAATTGCAGAATATCATCCAGCTGGCTGACAGAGATTGAATCACTACTATGTCTAATGGATTGAATACTGGTGTGAATGGCGTGCGCGTGTCACCATTCCGAACACATCTTTCGTCATCCTCATCCCAATGTCGACGTACTATCTCCTCCGGGTTGGCATTGCTCCCGTCAAGCTAAACAGCTCCCTGAACGGGGAATTTTTCGATATTCATTAATGCGTAGGCTGCTGATTCAAGCACGGTTCTTTACCGAAGCGCTTGTCGACCATGCGGGGCCGCTAAGATCATGCGCCTGCCACCGATAGGGGTTTTGAAGGGATAAGGATTGGAGAGCAAGAGCGACCTCGACACTATGATGCCCTCCTGAGTCCGCAATATTTAATGGGAATGGGTGGCCTAGCTGCGTCATATCAGCGCTCCTTTGCCCGCCTCATCGTTAGTAGGGATCGTGACTGTACACTGTCATTGGGGTCATAGAGGTGTGGAATAGCGCTGTCATTTCACCCATTGCTACGAATTAAAACACAAGCTCCCACCCGGATTTTTACCTTTTGTATTGGGGTGAGGGGTAGACACATCCGACCAGCTATCAGAACTAGTAACTTTGACGGTTTGCCGCCTGAAGGTTACCTGGAGGAAGTCCAGGTGACTTTCAGACGAGTCTGAAAGTCTAAGTCACTTGGAAGGGGGGTATTCAACAGCAGAAAATGCTCTCGACCCCAATCGGTATTTTCTCCCCACCAGTCAAATACGATTCCCTGACAGGATACGTATAATGATGTACAGTCTTATATCCTGCGAAGCAATAGGCGTGGCACTGAGGCAGGGCTTGGTGCGCCGCAGCCCGCTCTCCACCAGTTGTTGAAGTGGGTAAGTGACAACAACTGGTAGAAAGCGAGCGATAAAAACGATATGATACAGTGTTGTCGGTAGAAAGAAAGGAAAAATGGGCTTATGCTGCTCCGAATCTATCACCTTCGATACGCTACATCGTCCGCAGCTGTAGGCTATTCTAGGCATTTCAAGCATGCTAATTCTCAATGAAATTTCAACAAGATTTGCGACAGTTATGAATAACATCTGTTTTAACATTTCCCTTTTCATGCCTTTGAACGCAGAGTAGTTCCATCAATTTGCTTCTAAATTCATTCAGTGATGGAAGTGACGAGTCTCCTTCATTATGCCGGAACGTCAGTCCTGATCGATGGCCATGTGATGACAGTGCGAGTACTATAGATCGCATGCTGGTATGATTAACCCTTGATGCTTTTGTATGTGGAGGTGTTGAGCTTTAGTAACCAGCTAACAGCTAGGTGACTCAAAGGCAATGCTGCTGATAGCTTAGCTCTTAACTGCCTAAATGCCAGTCAGAGATAATCAGTGGTACCAAACAGATTTTTTAGTTATGCAACGGACAAGTGGACTGCGAGGACGGTTCTGATGAGCGGCATTGCCGGTATGTCATTTTTTTCCTCGTTCTCATCGGAGCTCAAAACGGCTCAAAACGATAAGTCTGTTGAAGCGCTAGTGCTCCCTGGAAATTATCGGTGTACACGACCAAGAATACTGCACTCGAAGACGCATACCATAGTTGCAGTTTTTAGGCAGTGTGGTTCAAAAACAAAGATGTTATCACTAGATGGCTTGCAAGTGAGGAAGAGGACAGAAAAAAGGTTTACTTCAACAAGGCGTCTCTTCTTGTACTTGATCATGACCACTATACGGTGGTAAGATGACCTGCAAGGCGGGACAGGCGACCATACGAATAGCGCAGGGGAGAGACTAGGGAACGACGGGTAAAAGAGCGCAACGCTATTACCGCGACCACGCCGCTAATTTGGGATAGCGTGGGTCTCCTTGAGCTAGGCCATAAGCTTGCAGCCCACTTCCTGCGCAGTTTCTAGGCGCGGAAAGGATAGCGCTCGGCAGTAACGCAGCGGCAGTCTTGTTCGCTGTTGTTGAAGTTGCATTCCAAGCAGTATGGGTTTCGCGAGGCGCCAATCCTGTTTGTCACCAGTTATTGAAGCGAACAACTGACAGGACTGTATCATATCATTCGTACCACTCGTTTCTCACCAATTGGTATCGCTTTCCTGCTTTGGCACTGTTGAAGAACAGATCTGGCGCTGCGCCAAATCGATCCGCCTAACACGCTCCTTCATCCGCAGCGAAAACGCTCTAGTAGTTGCGAAGTTGTGTGGAATGCGGCTAAGATCCTCAGATCTAGAACTATACTTGCACGCTCACCGCATCAGCCCTATCCGGAAAAGCCATTAAAATGTCTTCTCAACTTGGTACCTTTCAGGTGTCCCTCACCAGCGTCGGATCTGGACTGCAGCGCTTTCCCGTTGATGATCGGAGGCGAATGTGTGAAGCGTCGGCTAATGTGTGATGGATTCCCAGACTGTGAAAATGGAGCTGATGAGAACCCCAAGGTAGAATGAGTTGGCTGCCATAGTTTTCATATGTCTCACTTTACGCTCTTCAGATGTGTGCAAACTATCCCGATCTCAGTGGCCGATTCCAGTCTTCTCCCGAGTGGTTGTATATACTATTCCTTGGATTCATTGTACTCTTCTGTGCCATGATAATTCTGTTCTGTTGTTTCCGGTAAGTGCGCGGTCAAGTTGTTCAACCCGTATTTCTTTCCTTAAGAAAGCGAATCCCCAAATTGATAAGAAAGCAGGGCAAAATTTCTAAGACCTCATCCTTACCTATGGAGCTTAGTGCTCTACCGTAACATAGCACAAGCAGTGTACTTCAGAGTTCATAACTCACCAGTAGCTTATGCAACTTGGCATATGTTTGACATATGTTTGCAATCCGGCGGGCGGTGTCCGAAGGCGTAGAATGAGCCTAATTACGGTTGGGTTTCTACCAATAGTGACGGGCGGTGCGCTCAACTCACGCCTTTGACAGGTCTCGATTGTAACGATATCAACTGTACACTCGCTAGCGGTGCGTCATGTAGAGGAGTTCCTGCTTGCGTAGGTTTTGGCGCGACGTCAGCTCGTTTCCCCTTTCGTTGCCACTATGAGGCGAGCAGCCATTTATGGAACTAGATTGGCGCCACGCCAAAACGCATGTGCGTAGGGACCCCTTCACCCAACTCTCCAATAAGCACTTCTTGCCCCGTATGGACTGGGTGAAGTAGAAATCATCATATACCCATGCCATTGGGTCCAACATTCTTTTCAGTTACAGGAGACAAAAAACTTACTTTAGTAGTACTGTGCCTACCGTGAAAAAACGCTAATTTTTCGGGGTCTTCTGTCTTTATTTTTATCAGAATCGGAAACTTTTCAAAAAGAGGTCCCACGACAGCACTGGGGCGAAGACAGTTGACGAGGCCATGCGGCACCGCGACTACCACACGGTTTCTGCGTGTCTGCGTCCTCTCATCAAATTTGAAAAGTTGTAGATACCCTCCAGGGGTTCCAAAACATGGGGAGAGACAAATAGGCATGATAGGCAAAATAAGACATGATGGGACATAGTGGCGCCTCATGGCCCTCCTAAATAGTTTTCCTTCAGGGCTATTAGAAAAAACTGAATTGTGTTCAGCTAGGCAATAGTGTCGTGAATTCTACTGCATAGACATGTTTTTACTTCTTACAGTAACTATCCACTTTGTGGCAATGGTCGGCTGGACACGACTTCTTCGATTCATCAGCTACGCGGTTCTGGAGTAGCAGAGGCAAACATTCTGTTACCTCCTCATCCACAAATGGGTACACAAGTCGAGGTGAGTAATCCATGAGCTCGCCTGAATTCGCTCGCTGTCCCCCCTACCTCCCTCCTGGAGCAGTTTCGCAATTGTTGCCGTTTTTCAATTTTCTTGTAGTGTTATTATCTTTGAAATTCAACAGATGGCTTCACTTTTTGTATTCAACAGGTGGCCTTACGGACGTACTCAGTGGTAACGTCAACGAATTCGTCGTATCCAGCTTTACCGCCACCGAATTCGACAAGATCACTGAGCCGCTCTAGTGGTTCACGTAATCGATCAGATGTGAAGGACATTCCGCTGAACCGATTTTACGCTCCACCACCTAGTGCAGCGAGGTGAGATTGCTTCCTCATTAGGTCAACACTGTGACTAAATGGTGGGGAATGTTTGGATGACTGAACATTATCAGTGCGCGAACTGCGGAACGCCTCGCTTATCATCAAAGTGCAAATAGTGAGAGGGATTAGCATGTGACTCGATGGTCAGTGAAGGTCGTAAATGATTAGAGACACACCTCACGGTCACCTGAGAGATGGGTCCTTCCCATGACAAAATGGGCAGGTCTAGAGGCGTAGATGTGTACCTTTTTGTCCAACTGGAGAACCGCTATATTGAAGCTGAAATCATGTGAATGTTTGATGGTTTTACTGCCTCCGCTCACTACTGCATACGCCATAAGGATGTGTGGTGAGCGCTTTTTTGGCGCGCTTTCTCAGAGTGCGGTGGGTTTGGTAGAGGCCCACGAGCCCCCAATGGTCTTTCGAGGTGGTTAGAAAAGGTGGAATCTGATGTCACCTCAAATCTCCAAATATTGTCTCTGTGAGAGAGCGCAGGTAAACGAGGTGCATCTTAGGCGCGTACGAACTTGAAATGCGCGTGAGATGCACCTCGTTTACGTGCGCCTTTACTCTACGCGTTTGGGTGGCGCGAGTGACACATTTCTACGGCTTTGAACCTGCCCTTTTTGTGGGAACGTCCTCTTCTTAGAAAACCGGTACACTGGGTCTTTAAGTCTCTCCACAGTACCCTCGTAGTGTGCCTTTGTGTTTCCAGCAGAAGACATCAGAAGCAGGGGACGTCCTACGTTGGGGAAAATTTTGCAAAATGCTATCATCCCTTGAAATACCCTCTTCCCATTCCTCACCCTTCCCACCATCTTCTTGAAGTTCCCGGATGAGTTCTTACAAACTCTTCCCAACTCTCTACCACTTCCCTGAAATGATTGTCCAGTTTACCCTCAAAGAATTATCGTTCAGCGGAATGGCGTAGGGGGGGGGGAGGGTTAAAGCGCCAGTCAAAGGAAAACGCCAGTAAGAATCAGCCATCATAAATATTTCTCTCACAAGAGAAAGTAAGCTTTTCCCGCCTCGCTCCATCGTCCAAATACGACCCTCTCGCTGGGGATCCCAACGTACGGCGTGGTCTGCTCAAGACATTGGGAACAGTCTTGGGTAATGAAGGCCGCCGCTCAGGGTAAATTCTCTATTTTGAGGAGCTACTCATGCCAGCCATTCATCATCACATTGACATTGATAAGCGAAGCTGTACAGTTCACAAAAGAAGTTCACAAAAGTCCATGTTCCATATTTCCATATGGATTTGGTGCCAATCGGGGGCAGGGCGCAGATGAAACCTTTGACTGGTCTCAGTAGAATTAGCTCCAGAAAGCTCACTCTGGGTTACGCTTGCAGGAAGAAGTGCCACTTGTTATGTCTACCGTGTATCAAAAGTGCGAGCTATGTTGGATCTAACCTTTTCCGGACTGAGCTAGTTTTTTTATAGACTGATGTTTTATCTTCCAAAAAGTACTGCTTTAGCACTTATGTTCTTCAAGCACTCATAGAGAATGATAATGAGTTTACTACTTTGTACTTTTAGCTTATCAACATACGGGGTCGTGAAGCCGGCAGAAGTTCGAATCTCTGCGACTAACAGCAGGCAGAGACCACGAAGGAAGAAACTGTCAAGTCCACCTCCTTCTTATACCCAGGTTCAGTACATTCAGATTTTCAAAAATTATAACATTATGAATTGGCCGGCCCTATATGAAGGTTACCTCACGGCTTATGCAATGGAGAAAAGCAAAAGTCCACAAAGAGACTGTTATTTATAAACAGCGCATACTTGCCCACAGTATCGCCACTGGGGCGCATCATCGCTGTGGAGTACTCGACAGTGTCGTATTTGGCCCGGCAGATTCAAGATTATTGCCTGATAGCCGAAATTTCCCTGTTATTGGGGCGCTGCATTTGCCACTTCAAAAATGTCCAGTTGAGGGCGCTTGGCATTGAGCGAACATTTTTGGACGAGTTTCCCATTGGCATCGTGCCAACAACCGCTTTGATAGATACGGCTGCACGTATGTATTCATATGTCCATGTAGCAACGCTTCATATCAGTTGTACTTCATAAATGAAGCGATAAGAGTACCAGCGTTGATGTGACTGCGCGGCCATTTGTGGGCGGGCGGTTGCGGTGGGCGTCGGGGTAAGCAGAACGGTGCCCTTGGTTGGAAAATGCGCCACGCGGCGCCTGCTAAGGGGCACATTCTTCTTTTGTGCCAGACGTATCGACCCTTTATGCCTTGTCAATTTATCGCGCCCCTTGCCTTTATTGCAGTTACTTTGCATAAAACTACTTTGTTTCAGTTAGAAGATCCCATAATGTCGACGTCAGGTCTGATGAGTTGTCGTCCACAGATGAGTTCAACTCCAAAATCACATCAGGGTTCAACTCCACAATCGTCAAGACGTATGGTTGTAACACCTCGAGGCACTCCGTCACGGCTATCGAGCGCCGAATATTTGGACCCTCCTCATCGAGCACCATCCTCAAGCTCACTCTCTAGTCATTCCAGCGATGATGCCCTCATGATATGACTTAGGAATTCGATGATCTCTACTCATAAAAACCTTACGGGTGGTATAACTCTCAGGTTTTTAGTTATTCTGAAAGAGAACGAAACTTTTCTAATCTTTGTTGGAGAAGACATTGGAGACACATTGGTTTTTCTTGCTCAACGGAATAATTGTCTGCAATCCAGCAATTATAATTTCTAGATATTTATTGCATTATTTACGCAAGTGTTCCTATATCTATTTTTATGAGTCAGTGGTACTTTCTAACTAAATTACAAGGCATTTTTCATTCGAATATCCTCTCAGCTTGTCTTTTTTACGGTGCTTGCCTCACTTTGTTTTATATGACTCACTTCATATATCTGCCACAGCTTTATGTGATATCGATAAGTACCGGTGAATTATTTCAATGTTATTTGACTATTTCATTATCTTAAATTATTTCAAGTTATTTGTGTGTATCGTGGCCATGACAGAAATCGATTCTCAACTAGTGTGATTTCACTTGATATAAATTTGCTGCTCATGATTGTGAAAGGTGTAGTTTCAATGGAAATCGATATTTCTTAAGTGAGGGATAACTAGAGAAAGGTATGGGGAAGGTGTGGCTGCGGTTTTCATTTGGATGTGGCTGTGGCTGCACCTCTGGTGCGATATTTGATTAGTTGTAATCATGTCTTTATCCACCAAAAGACAGTATTACGGTCTTCTGTGCTCTGAGCCTGACACTCAAGTCTACACTTGCTCAAAAGGCACACCAAAGTTCATGCCGTACAGCTAGATGGGTTCTTCAGCACCGGTATTGCTCGGGCGTTGGCTAACGACTGCTATGACTAGTAGATGTTTCGGATTAACCCACTAGAGAACCTACATACGATACGATCTCAGCTCAAAGTTGAGCATGCATTCTACGTTGCGGCAGCCTACATTTTTCAAGAACGTCATTCATAAGGTGACCAAACACGGATAAGGATACCGCAATAACAATTTTGTATATATTTGAAGTCCCCTACAAAAGAATGTTGAGCTTTGAAAAATGTGACAGAACCATTACGCCAACTTAATAGTGTATTAGGAGATGAGGGGTATGGGACAAGAGGATCGTAATTTGCCGCGCTGCTGGGCGTCGCGTGCGACGTCCCGCCCGCAAAGGACGATGGTTTCAGGCAGTAGATGGCGACAACATGCAATTAAGGACCGAAAACAGTAATGAGTGTCTACGATGACGGGGTCTACATGAAGTCCGGTGCTTCATTCGACAGGTTAAAACGAGTTATGAAAACGCCGCGCCCATCGCCGCGCGTGGCGGTGCGGCGAATTACGATCCTCTTTACCGTCTCCCGGAGATGAGCTGGGCCAAAGGTAGTGCAGTAAGCGCGCCATTAAAGGTGATGCGCTTATTAGACCGTTTTTCTGAAAATCAGGGCTAATGAGCATCCATGTTGGACCTTCCGTGATCGTGTACGTCTTCCCTGACGTACCGCTGCGGCCACAACTAAGAACTTGTTGAACTTACATTTCGGCCTTGAGGCGGAGGTGGTGTAGCAGCAAGTGGCACGGTTACTACGTGCATGGTCCGGGGACCAGATCTTGGATCTGCTCGCTCAGGCCAACCAAGCCTTCTTTCTCCCGGGTATCCAGTAAATTGGTACCAGATTCGTCTGGGAGGATGGGAACACTGACTTGTACATCGGCTGGCCCCCGCAAGTCATTGTATAGGCCACATCGCATTCAATAAGCCACTACGATTCTGAATGGAAGTAGAATGCGTGCCGCATCCCAAAAAAGGGATTGACCAGCGGCGAAGAATATCCTTTATCCTTCGAGATTTCGGCCTCATCGTCTCCTGGCTTAGAATGCCAGGAGACGATAAGGCCGAAATTCCAGGCTTAGAATGTACGGTGGGTTTTGAATTCAGATTTTAGATCATCGTGGAACATCGGGAATTAATTTCGAACTAAACGCTTTTTTCATCTCAATTTCAGTTCCTTGCCTATTCGTTCTGCAAATCTCACATGCTATCGAATTAGTTTGTAATGGAGTAATAGGCCGCTGTACTGTCTCGTTGCGGTCACTCGCTGTACTATCGTCTCGTCTCGTTGCGGTCAGATCAAATACCAGGGTCACACGGGTGGACGTCCTTCATCGCGCCTTAACGAGAAAACAACCTTTCAAAGTTGCACAACGAAATTTCCAGTCTCGATTCCTTCGATTAGTTTAACTCTAAGCCCCTTTGCTCCTTCGCCGATTTTCTCACGTTTTTGGTCGGATTAACAGGTTTTTTCTTCATTTTTTATTGCATGTACCCTGTGGATGCTTGCTTCACTTGTGTTGCTTTTTGGATACACGGCGCAGCCTACGATATAAATCAACAAACAAATAAATAGATAATTTCTTTGATTGTGCTGGCACGGTTTCACTATGCCCGTTGTCCGTAGTTCACTATCACGGCAGTCCACCGACAAACGGCGTTGACCTGTTTTAGCATAAGCGATTTCAGGTATGGAGTGTATGCTAATCTCATTGTAGATTACTTTAGTCGGATTACTGGTAGCATAGCGTAATGCATTGCCCGTTCAACTGAGTAGTTCAGTTGAAAATTTGAACGAACGTTTGGATGTTGAATTTCATTACTGAGATGAATCATGTCTGAACGACAAACAGAATCGATTTTTGAATGTTAAGGATTTCTATACTGAATAAAAATCCTTCTTACTTAATATACTTTTGGGAGACGCTTAATGAGCATCCTAATCGATGGTGACGTTTTAGTAAGGTGTTCAAGGGAATATGATTCAGTATAAAGGGAATTTTCCAATTCGGTCCTATGGTTAATTTCTGAGAAACTATTTCAGGCGATTACTATTTTCCATTTCATACCACCGGGTAGTATCTACCCCCCCCCCCCCTGCCCGCCCGTTGATAGCGAAATTTGATAAGAGTTGGTAAAAGCCAGGTGTGGTGTGAAAGAAGCGTCGCAAAGAAATTTTTGGAAAGGTCGCACGGTTCTCAGGACCTCGACGAAGAGATTAGTCAGGACGAAACCTTCATTTCCATTAGATTTGTCAAACGATCCACAGCATTCATGCATGCGGCAGTTCATCTGTTCCCTATTTTCTCTCTCTCTTGCGTGAAAGAGTCAAATGGGCTGAAAGCAATTTTCGACTATCTGGAAGCAATTTTCAAACCTATTCTCAGTGAAAAAGGTGTTCGACACCAAGGAACTCCGTTTTTTTGCGCATGAGTGAGCTCATTTCCAAGGACATTCATTCTCAGAGCAACATAAGGCGAATGCAGATGCTGCCGTTGAAATCATGACGATTCAGCCATCTGGCGTGACTGGAAGAACAGAAAAACTCTCTTAAATCTAGGTTCAGGAGAGTTCTTGTTGTGAACGCTCATCACAAATTGAAAGCGTTGCCTCGAAGCAAATTGGTTCTTTAGTGTAACCTCTCCCTTGCTTTCCTCAACCCAATACTCTCCCCAAGGTCCGTCAAGCACGGGAAAAACCACTATCAAAGATGGCTTTCATCAAGCCAAATGCGACTTCCATCCACCATCCGGCGGATCACATCCCTTCTGTCTAGGATTGTTCGATATTTGACCACACTCTACAATACCCCCCCCCCACCCCCTAAACTTCGCAAAATTGACCATTCCCATGAGCACTGGAATGAGAATGGGTCTCATTGAATTAGGGGTCGTGACGAAGGAGAGTGGATCAGTAATATTAACAATAAAATAATAATGATAAGAAAAACGGTAACAATAACAATAATAACAATAATAATAATAATAATAATAATAATAATAATAATAATAATAATAATAATAATAATAATAATAATAATAATAATAATAATAATAATAATAATAATAATAATAATAATAATAATAATAACGACGCCTTTTTGCGTTTGCTAATTCAAGAAGTACAAATCGGCGCGAACTTGTTAATGAGCATGCTATTCGCTGTTGGCTCACATCATTTGACTACTGTGCTCTGTCCCAACCCATTTGGCCCCTTTTCGATGGTATTCCACTCAGGGACGTCCCAGCGTTGGGGGAAGTTTTTGCAGAGTACTACTCCCTCCTCGAAATCCCTTCTATAGTACAACTCTCCCCCCCCCCTAACAAGAACCGAGAACACCTTCCACAATGGCAAAACGAAGCTCCCTTCCTTCAGCGACCGAATACAACCCCTTATCCTGGAAATCTGCAACGTACATTTTCACTCTCACTGCTAAGTCCTGTTATACGCGCAGACTATCACTTATGGGTTGGCATAGACACGTTCACTTTAAAAAGAAAAAGTTAGCTGGAAGTGCTCAACAGGTGGATAAAACGGCCGATTTCAACCTATAGTGCAGAAATAGGTGAGTGGTGTTCAAGAGTGATAATCGGGTTAGTGAGCAGGGTTAATCGTTGATCGAAATGTGCCATGTGCAGTGTATGTATGTACATACACGGGGCGGGTACATACAGATAGGCGTTGATGATACGGTCGCCAAATGCCACACACATAGGGGGCGACGCACACACACACCCTATCAGGCAGGTATGGCGCTCGGTGAACTCGCACTTTTCCCTCTACTATCGGTCCTATTCGCTCTGCTAGCGTTCTTTATCGGGTTAGTCTTTTTCATCGTATGCCATTCACATTTTCATTGGTTACTAACATTATCAGTGAAGTAATGTCTGATTTAGTGCCGATTGCACTTCGATGCACACTTGTTTCCTTTGAGTGTTTTCTTGCTTACTATTTACGCGCTTCTTGTTTATTTCTTGTTTACTAATGTGCCTAAGCTGTCCACATTGGTAAAATCCAATGTGAACAGAAGAGTAATATAATAGTAACTATAAGTATTAGTAGACGAGTAATTTCATCACAACTTTTACTGCCGATTTCCCTTATTTATTTCCCTTTCTGACTGCATTTCTATGGGATGTTTTTATTTACCTGTTTTCCTGTTCATTTATGCGCTTAAGCTGTCTATGCAGGTGAATCTACTTGTCAATGATTCATTCATAAAATATTGAGTAATTACATCACAACTGGCTGTTATGGGTACTGTTCGATTTGACTTAACTATTCTCTAACAAGGCTTGTGAGAGATTCTCCGCCAAAGCCCAGGTGGGAAGATTACGTGGTTCCAGTGAGGGTGAACTGACTTCTTTGAGCAGCGAAGATTCTTCACGCCTTGTCTGTCCGGCAAATGAGTCCAAGAACCAGTTAAAAACTGCTCGCGGTCAGGAAGAGGTCGACGAAACACTCTTTTACGGCCACTTCGAAAAGTGGACTATTATTCTAGACCCACACTTTGAAATGGGGCCAGAGCTCAATCGAGATTTTACCCATGAATGGATTTGCATAGGATTCCGGGGCAGTTTGATCCAATGGACCCGAATATCATGCCCCTTTGCTGAAACACGCATGGAGCCAGGGCCAGAAGCGCTGCAGTAAAACCCTCTGAGCATAAAATTTGTTAAAAGCTTGCCCTCTGGGATATTCTGAATCGCTGAGCATCAAGATTCACTAGCTTGGCTGAGAAGGTAGTTGAGAAGGGGCGGTAGCAAGGCTAGCGCTAAAATTACCCTTAAGGTGGAAACCATATTATTCCGCTTCGAACGGATGTAATATTCATTTTCAGCGCGGGCAATTTACCCCAGAGCCCGAGTTTTCGCCAAATCTACCTCAAAGGTCAAATCTGGCCTGAAATTAAAAGAGTGGGTCAGAAGAGGGTCAATTTGTGGTGCCAGAAAATTCGCGTAACACATGTTCTGTAGCACTTGTTCTCTTTTTATCATTAGCTCTCCTTATCATCATTCCTACCATTACTCAATACTACCATGACTTCTGTACTGTTTTCATTACACAGTAAGATTTGATAAAAAGTGCTGCAGTCCTTAAGCTGCAAAATCCAACACATTTTTCTCTCGTCTTTCTGTTTCATTCAATTTCTGGAGCAAGCGTCTTTTTTTCTAGGTTCATTTCTCCCTTTCAAATGCAGGTTACTTTATCGGATTTTTCAGTAATTATATAATACATTACAATTATTCATGACTACTAATAAAAGGATAACCATCAAGATCATTCAGTAATCGGAGAAAAACCAAGATAAACAGTTCGTTGCACCTCTTCATCATATGAACTGTTTGCACAAGTCAATCCCTGCGGTTCTTACTTACTCTACTCTTACCTACTACTTCTACTCTCACTTACTAACCAGCTACTAACCAGTTACGTTGGCATTCTGACCGATAGTGGAAGAGTGGTTCTTTTGATCAAAGGCGTTATTGCTCAGAACTGATAGAGAATAAATGTCTCCTACTCATTTTGCTCACCCATTATCACCCTGTGTTCCGAGTTCCAATAGATCAAGGGCGCTCAAGAAAGTTTTGGGATGTTGCAGCGTCCTATTATGTACTTACTTTTGGAGTGTTTGACTTTTTAGTGTTTGTTTCACGAGGAATACATGATTCGCAATTTTCCCGTTTTTTATATACAACTATAGAAGAAAATGAAAAATAGGGACATGATTTTGAACATTCGTCTCGTCATTGGAATTTCTAATGAGTAATCGAATATCGAAGGAGCAGCTTGGCGTTATATTGACTTATTGCTTTCGTTGAAAAACGCCCCAATAAAGTCGAAGAATTTCAGCGATGTGTTTGCTCTAACGGCCCTAACAAAAGTACGATCAATCATAAATCATATGTCGTAAAACGGCAACGCTTATATGACTAACGCCGTTCAATTTCAGATATGGAATCGCCGTTGCAAAGGGACATGTTGATGCGTGGCTTCCTTACATTAGGTTTGCTCTCAACTTGAACTTATGAGCTGGACTGTTGAACTTGTTAAGTTGATGGGAAATGATAAGAGTTTGAAGCATCTACCTTTCAAAAAGCTACCTCAGTAAAATTTGCCAGAATGTGCAAACCTTGGTTCGATAGGGAAACTGATAACAAGTTTTTTTTTCCGTCGGGATAAAATTTGGCAGAAACAATCTCTGAACTCGGTGGAGACAAAAACTGACGTTTTCAAAACACAAAGTTCTTAGTCACTATTCGGGTCCTCTTTCAGATACGTTCAAAAAATGGCCTGGACTTTTCATAAACAAGAAAACAAGGGGCGAAGGGTTGTTGCACGGACTCAATCTTCACTTGGCCAGTGCCTACACATCGAGTAATCCGCTGTTGTGCAGGCGCTATCCTGGACCTTGGCCCAGGACATGTAGTGCTTGAGGTTTTCCCTGCGAGGTCGACCTTATTTGGTCGCAGAAGAGAAGGGGTTGTGTTTGCCCACTTTGAGAAAAATATTGGTGGTAGTTGAAGGGTTGCTTACCTCCAATTCTAGTGCGCCGTGTACCCCTCCCCCCCCCCCTTCCACCTTCAGCTTTGTGGAAAATGTGGAGGAATTTTTGACAAAAAATCCCCGAAGAATCGCTAGGAACTTGGGGAACTTTAGATATGATGGCGGACGGGAAGGGGGAAAGGATCGTACTGGTGGGTACCTCCCGTCAAAGGGAGAGGAGTCGTGCCTCTAGTTCAAATAAAATGCCTCGTACGGCTTCATGAGAGAAATGATCGTCCAAGGGTAACTCCATGTTAGCACGAGCTCAGGTCTGCATTTCCTCAGCGCCAAGAACTATGTATTAGGCAGCGTTCAGACTTCGCGACGGCAGCATTTCCAGCACGCGTTCGACGTGATCGATGCGGTTGAAAGCATGAGCCGTTGAACGCGCGACCGAAGCGCTGCCGTCGCGAAGTCTGAACGCTGCCTTGGGCTAATGCCGTTTGGACTCCAGCAACTTCGGCACCGAGCTCATTTTTAAATTACCTAAGTCGCCAAACCCGCTGAAAATATGTACACAAGGGTTATTTACCATCCTGATTACAATTATGACACTCATTCTTGGCGCTGGCGCCAAGGGATGACACTACGATTACCTCTTGGGCTCAGCCTTAGCGGAGCGCAGGTAATCGTAGTGTCATCCCTTGGCGCCAGCGCCAAGAATGAGTGTCATAATTGTA